>JBBBVU010000008.1:22608033-22625852 GCA_037177055.1 Atherinosoma microstoma
GCACTCCCCCCACGACACGCACTCATTACCTCCCACTACCCATCCACATTCCCTCCCCACACGCATTCACCCCTACTAATACACATCTCCCCACATACACGCACCCATGTCCTCCTCCCAATCATCCACATACCTTCAAGCTGGTCTTTGAAAGACAAAAAATAAAGAAACGTATGGAAACATATTTTTTTTGTGGTTCAGCAGAATATGAAGGCGAGATTGATTTTTTTAAAAAGCACTCGTCACAGAATAAAGTGTTAGAACATGAAAACATTTTTTGCCTTTTAGTTGGCAAAGTTTATTTATTTTCCTTGCAGATAGTCAAAAAAGCTGGTACTTGCACTTAGCTCCATTTATTTCTTCATTTATCTGTGGTGTTCAATGTCAACCTGGATTTATATAATCCAATAAATTTTTGAACATAAAATGTTCAAGCACAATGAAAATATTTATTGCAAACCCTCATTATTAAAAACCAACATAATATTTTCTGTAACGGGTGTGGAGTGGACCCAATAGCAGCACAACAGAATCTGGTTCTTGGTTTTACTGTCTTTATTAAGAAGGATCTCCTACAGAGGGACAATGTCCTGGAAGACAGTTCTGAAGAGGGCTGGGTTCAAATTCAGATCGGGACTGAGACAGGAAGGCAATGGTCAGGGTCAGAGTCAGAGGCAGGTCAGGTCGGCAACAGGCAAGCAGTCCGGGAATAAGTGCTGGAGAGTCAGGCATAGAGACAATGACAATCTGGCAAAGGGACTGAAAGGAGTAAAGCTGTATATATACTGACTTGATTGGAGATGGTGAGCAGGTGAGAGCAGCAGGTGAAGCCAGTCAAGCTGATGAGGGGTGTGGCTGAGCAGCAGAGCAGGAGAGGGGCAGAGCAGATTGTGACAATTTTCCTTAGATATTTTTGATCGCTCTATTAGAAAATCCATGAATTTGGACCAGTTATGTTATAATTAATCATAAGAGTAGCTCCAACTGAGCAAGTATCCTCATTTGTGCTGAGAACTCACAACTTTTGCATCCCACAGAGGTTACTGCAGCAGTGTCTTTTTTCCCCCATGTGATACTAAGTTGTGGCATCATTTAGATGCAGTTTTAATCAATAATATTAGAGTTTAAAGGCACATTGCGAAAACAATGCACCACAGAAAAGGGGCTTCTCACTGTGATGACTGCATAACATTGTCTTCTTAATCACCACACAAGTGATAAGAAATGAGTTATTGTGCAGAGGTGGTGGGTAAAATCTTTCTTCTATGATGCATCTCTGCAGCTTCGCCAGACTCACTGAATCTCTCTTCTCCGCAGCTTCCTGCTGGTAAACAGCGTTGCCCTGCATGGCGACGGCTGTCCCATCTGCCAGTCGGTGGAGAAGGAGCTGATCAAACTCTCCAGAGATCTCAACTGTTCTCTTCAGGTGGGGAGAAAATTTCTGGAAGTCACATTTTTACATTGTCAACACTTCCCCCCCCCTCACCGTGCTTACCAGTACTCAGGAGGTGTTAATAGAAATAAACTTCCAGCGTATCTCTTCCAGCAGGTAGAGCAGGTGTTTTGTTCTTTTTACCCATGCAGCGTTTCCTGCCAACAGCGTCAGTCTTCCAGGAAACAGTCGGAGCGCTGAGATATGAAATAAAAATGTTGACCGATGTTTGAGGACACATTGTGAGCTTGTGCAGAAGCCAGCTGATGAATTCTTAATCTTTACTCTTCTGCAGAACTCGCAGTCCAGCAGCAAAGGAATGGAGAGTTGTGAAGGCTCACAGCCCTATCCTCCCACAGCTCCCATCATGTTACAGGTAAAAATGGAGACGTGCTCATTGTCTGAAGCCAGCCTGGCTTCACTCATCAACACCATTTAGCAATAGAAATAATGAGGTTTAACACAATGCTCACCCATGGCATCTCAGTGCTGTAGCGTGAAAGGAAAAATTCACAACCTTGAATCTTAGACGAGCTTCAGATTTAATGCGTGAATAGTCTTTAGAGGAAAATGCTGTTTTTGTTTTTCCTCTTACTGACATCTTGTCCCCCATCTCAGACATCCCTTCCTGGTGAGGTGAGAAAATCCAAATATAGTGGAATCAGTTATTAAATCTAAAAAAAAAAGTTGATCTTAGAAGCACAAATTCCACCTACTAAAATCTTTCTGTACCTAAATACATGTGTACTTATTCATTTTCATTATTTCCTTCTGTCTCGTTTCAGTCTTTGTTCTTGCTGAAGTTGCAGCCATTTTGTGAATTATTGTTTGCATCTCTCTTGTGCAACCTTTTACTTGCGTGTGCAAGCTTTTTATCTGCCACATGGTTCTCCTTTCTGTCCTACCTTTTATTCCCTTTCAGAACTCACACCTAACAGCCGACGATTAGTTATTATAACAAATGAATGTCATTCTTGATCAATTCTAGTGGATATTCAAAGAACATGCAAACTGTGCACAGAAAGGCCACTGTTGGAACACTTCCCCAGCTGAGGCTTGAAGCAGCAACCTTCTTGCTGTGAGGCTGCGGTGCTAACCACCACACCACCGTGCAGCCCAGGTTCAAAAATCAACAGGCTGAAACTTGCTAGATTTTTGTAGCTGTGTAACATGTAAAACTAACCATATACCTGGAACTAGTCGTGTACTTTTAAAGACCAACTATCTATTCATAAGTTAGAAAGCAGCAGAAAAGTAAGAAGTGTGAGGAAAATAGTGAAGTACGGTGAATGTGGAACAATCTGAGCAGGGCGAGTATTAAAGCAATGATCTGGTGCACGGAGGTTTTCAGTGTAATGAGGTCTGTGGTTTAGTACCTCTTTCCTTCTTCCTTCTTGTGTTTGTGACCAAATGAACACGAGTGACATGTGTAGCAACCAATAATGTAATAATAACGTTTTTGAGCCATTAGCTGGGTATTACATTATTGGCCTAGTATTAAAAAAAATAATTTGAAAATGTAATAACTGCGGCTGATAATGTAATAATACATAAATAGGACTTCATTTCTTAGAAATAAAACATTTCAAAAGTAGGTATAATGGATGACATTGTTGTCATATTCATTCCTCAAGCAACCTTCTCTCCATAATTGTGGTTGTAAGAGCACCTTTTTAAATGATCTGAGGTATGGAGCTCTTTAAAAGAATATTGTTTATTCACTTGTAAATGTAAATTAGTAATTTCATGTATGGAGGAATGATAATGCAATATGTATCAGTTTTTTCATTTCTATTTTCTAGGTAGAAAGTAAGAGGGACCAAGGAGGTTGGGTGCAGTGTGAGCTGGGTGGTGGTCAAATGCAGGGACTTTGGTGGTCTGATCCTCAGCTACAGAAGCTAGGGGAAGTGGATTGTCATCTCTCTGAGCTGGTGCCCGAGGCCGAGAGGTCTCAGCGAGTTATAGTCAGGCTCGCCTCGATAGGCAGCTTGGGCTCTGGAATCAGTCTCCTTGAGAAGGGGTTTGGACTTTCTTCCACTCTAGAGTTGCCCCCGGTGAAAGACACACTTATTACCCCCTGCCTCTGGGTGGGGGAAAAGATCCTGACTGTTGCCTGTGCCTATGAACCAAATGGCAGTTCAGTGTACCCGCCCTTTTTAGAGTGACTGAAAGAGGTGCTGGAGGGCATTCTTTCTGGGGACTCCATCAGCCTGAAGGACTTCATTGCTCGTGTGGGCAATGACAGTGAGACCTGGAGGGGCATGACTGAGAGGAATGTCTCCCATCCCCTGATCTGAACCGGAGCAGTGTTTTGTTATTGGACTCCTGTGCTCATCATGGATTTTCCATAACGAACACAATGTTCAAATATATGTGCACTTGGTACCAGGGCATCAACTTGTCATGCCATCAGACCCTCGGTCACATGTCTTTGACACTTTGGTGAAGAGAAGGGCGGGGTTGTCAACTGATTCCCCACCATCCTCCCCATCGATGGTTTGGGAGGATGCCAGTCACACCTGGCAGATTCAGACATATTGTGAGGGTCTGCTGGGAGAGTCTGTTAGAGCTCCATACCTCAGGCAAAACATTAATCACATCCAGAGAAGAGGGGGTGTTGTTACAACAAGGAAATGATCCACCAAACACAAATTTATTGTCTTTTGTTGCAAAGTTTATAATAAAGCTGCACATTTAGGACAGATTATAACTTTATAAATGTTTTTAGACAGAAAAAAATTCCTTTGTCTGATAATGTTTTGCAGATTTTTCATGTTTTTTTTTTGTAACATATTTTGAGTTGATCAAATCTGCAGTCGTTGAATAAGCTCTAGGATTGCTTTGTTTAAACGACTTCTACAGGACATTAATGTCCCCTTCAATCACCAGTTCACACAATGCTGAATAATCTCCAGGTACATCTCTCTGTGTTTTCCTCCACAAAGCAGGCTTTTTAATTCAATATGTGTAACGCCATTCCTGCATCGTAGCTCAAGTAGTGCCAACCCACAATCACTGGTTTGCCAGACCCGAAAATGGACGAGACTGCAGCAAATATAAGTGTGGTGCAGAAAACCTGGGAAGTGTCCAAGAAAAATTTCTGATGCTTCAGAGCGAAACTAAACTCATTCAGAGGAAGGATCACAGTCTAAAAGCTGGTTTACAGTGAGGACAAAGGGAAAAGGCATGTGATGGTGTAGTCTCAGCGTTTAATGATTAATCACTAAACTGGAATACATAATACCAATACCTAAAAAGTAGAAGATATTTAATCTAATTAATCAAAACAAAGAAATGCAGCACAGTTTTGCCTCTGAGAAGAATTGTTCAATATTTTTTTTGAGTGATGAATGATTGAATTCATAATTTTGCTCAGTGATCGCATGATATTCAATCTTTAAAGTTACAGAGCTGCAAGTTCACGATTTAGACTCTTTCCTGTATCTGCTGCACACACATCCGCCTTCCTGTTTACTATTTGAGTAAATAAAAATAAAAAAACACAAAAGTAAATTCCCTTGACTGTCTGCTCTGTTCTCCAGCACTATCCTCTGTACAGAGTGAGTGATGCCAGCTGCACAGGACAGGACGCCGCGCCTCCTGAAGAGCGACACCTGCTGTTCAGAGAGAAGTACGACGTGCTGTCCAAGGAGGCCTCACAGAGGGTGAGTGCTTCTGCAGCCCCCATTGCCTTGATCTCTCCTCCAGCACTTTCATCTGACTGAACGCAGACCAACAGCTCTGCCAGAAACGCTGTGGTGTAGAAACATAAGATGATGGGGGAAACCAGTGATGTAAGGGGGGCATCAACCGGGCTCTGAAGTGGATGTGGCTTTCTCTCCTTTAGCTGCTGCAGTGGTTTAAGCCTCGCCTCATCCTGAGCGGACACACCCACAGCGGATGTGAGGTTCTCCATGACAACAAGTACCCAGAAATCAGCGTGCCGTCTTTCAGCTGGAGGAACAGGAACAATCCCAGTTTCATCCTGGTGAGTGAAGCAAAAACAAAACTTGCCAAGAAAGTGTCTCTTATTACCTGCATCATTAACTTTCTCTGCCATCTTCTTGATGACCACAGTTGTTGGAGTGCTTCTGTAGTTTCAATTTTATCAATAAACAAGAAACATGACACTGTTAGGAACTTTCCTCATGCACTTTTCCCACATATTGTCAGTTCCCAGCATGTCGAGCCTTTCCTTCTCCTTTACAGTGAGGTTAACAGTGAACTCTTCTTTAGCTCATTCATTCCTCACCTGCAAGATGAGAAGCTTGATCCCCGGTGACAGCTTCTACTGGGAGGGCATGAGTTTTGTTCATGGACATATTTGGATAGATCACATTAAAGGCCCTTGTTATGACATGATGTTGACTTGTTGATTGTTGTCGGTCAAGGTCAAAATATAAAGACAAAATCAAATAAGGTTCATATTTTTTCTTGTCTTTGGAGGCCCCCTGGTGGCTCAGTGGCCCTTTGAAGGCATCTCAGTTAATAGAAAATCTGTTATCACCTCTAACCCACAGTTTCTTCCTCCTCTCCCCCCCCCTCCCCAGGCGTCGGTTTCGGCCAGCAGCTACACGCTGTCCAAGTGTTTCCTGCCGGAGGAGAGCACAGTGATCGGGATTTACTGCTCGGCCGGCGCCTGCCTGCTGCTGATCTTCCTGGCTCACTGTCTGTGGATGAAAGGTCTGCTGCAGTGCCTCAGCCTGGTCCTGCTGGGGAAGCACAAGTCTCTCTGAAATGCGTTACCCAGAATGCACCGCTGTCTCTGGAGCTTCATGTGAGGATCTCTGCAAATGTGACGTTCCTCATCCTCTGAGTGGGCCAAAAGCCTGTCCATATATAAACTCTGTGTGTCACGGCACTGTGAAGGACATGAATATATGTTTCACATTAATTTACAGGACTATGATGCTACCAGTGCTGACACTGATGATGATGATGATGATGATGATGATGATGGTGTGGATGTAGCCTGTGATGGGAGCCAAATTGTTATAAATAATTAGTGGGAGATCCAGACTTTTTGGAAATGCGTGCCTGTCTAATAATTAGAGAGTGCACACACGTGGCATTAAGTAGGACAAATCAAACACAAACGTGTAAATATTACCCGATTAACAGTCTGATGTTGATGCTTTATGTTTCTTCCTCTGTGAGCCGCGAACACACCGATCATCTCACACTCCGAACACCGTCAGCTGCTGTCATTGATGTCACATCCTCCATCACGGCTTCTCGTTGTTTTTATGATGCGTATCAGAAGAAATATTTATCTCTGACATCCCGTGCCAAATGTTTGTGAGGGTTTTTTGCCAAACTGTTGAAACATTTCTGAAGAGCTGTATATAATAAAGAGTTTTCTGTTGGATAAATATAATGAAGCACGCAGGAGTGTGACTCAGTCATTCAAAAGACAAAAGAGAAATCATTTTGTGGGTCTAACACACACACAAACACACAAAAACTAGGGAGTATTTAAAATGCTGGAAGCTCTGTGATTAATATCTAAAGGTATTTTAGGACATTTTTCTACTACTATATGTAGTTTTTGCTTTAACATAAAGTACCTTTTTATTAGTTTTGTTAGTTTGACAATAAACTAACTTCTTTTAATTTATATTGAATTAAAAAAAAAAATTGATAAACCGAATTACTGCTGCAGCTATAAAACATCCTCACACAACTAAAGCTCAAGATTACTTTGTTTTGTGTTCTTTAAACAATTTTACAAACTGCAATCCATTATAAACCCATCCATTGTTTATACCCACTTATGTCAATGCAGGGTTGCAGGGGGGACTGGATCCTATCCCAGCAGCTCCATTATGAACCATATTTCAGAAATGCTGGCTTAATTTGTTTAAGTTTAAATATTTTACCCCACAGCCATATAGTTATATCTTTCACCTACTTCTACTCTTCAATCTATCCTGGATATCAATAGTGACAACCAAAAAAATCATCAGAGCACAGAGGGGTCCAGGGATAAGCTGAATGTAGAAAAAAAATAAAATCCCTGTATTGCAGTCTATTAAAACTCCAGAATTCCCTTATTTGCTAATCCCACCCCCAATCCCAGCCACACTCCATGCTAAAAACCATCAGTGTTACATATTAATCACAATACACAACTTTTGGATCTAATATACAACAAAATCAACAAATAGAAACTTCATTCATTCATTAATTTTCTGTACTGCTTAATCCAATTAAGGGTCGCGGGTGGGCTGGAGCCTATCCCAGCAATTATCAGGCGAGAGGCAGGGTACACCCTGGACAGGTCACCCTGGACAAATAGAAACTTGTCATTCAAAATTTAAGTTGCGAGTACCGACAATAACACACAAGTCTGTTTGAATAATTACGTGGTTATACGCTTCATACTACTTCCAGACTAAAACCAGGTGTGAGGTCATTAAAGCTGAAAGTACCAGGAGATGTCAGATGTTTTGATTGGTCTCAGCAGGAAAACACACGATTCATGGTTCCGGCCCACTGCAACACTTTTTAGGAACAAGTGTGTTTTTACTTGTGTGTGTAGGACCTGAAAATGAAGCATTTGTTCTTCAGATTCTAAGTTCAAACCTGCTAATTAAGAGTATGTAAATGTTACACTTTCAGATTTCTTTCTAAAACCGTTGTTCTTTGTTTTGATTTTTCACATCTGGACAGTTTTCTGGTATTTCCCGCTTCCTGAGATCCCCTGAACAACCACGGTCCTGCGAGTCCAGTTGGTGTGGAAGTGCACGGCTAAGCAGAACACAGCCATATTCATTTTTATTATTCACACCTTTGTAGTTAAAATAACTCCAATGACCGATCCGTGGAGCTGTGTTGGGGTGCAGGGACTTCAACTCTAGAAAAGATCCAAGTTTATAACCAATAAAACCCATCATGGTAAGGAAGTTTCCAGCTTCGCTCCGCTCACATCTCTGCAGTCTGGGGAAAAAAACCCTCGTTGGCAACAAATCTGGACACAACTTGACACCAAGATGGAAATAAAGCAAAGTCCTCTAATGTGCCTCTTTATTTAAAGAAAATAAAAACGTCATTCAATCATCCTCCCAGGCCAAACAAGGTTTTTGCACCTCCAGTCAGTTCACTCTCTTTCGGGGATAGACGTGTACTGTAGCAGAAGAAAAAGGCTGATGCTGTTTGTACAAGAAAAGCTCGTCTTGTTGGGTGCTGCTCACACATTCATAGTGCCTGTGCCATAAGGTATGGCTCCAAAGGACCAAAGAATTACTAATATTGCACGCTCTCATTTATTCATCTCCATTCTAAACATGCTTTCCTATGTGTGTATGTATACATATTTACCGTATACATACAAAGGTATGTACACCTAGGCACACACATAATTAAACATGTATAATTGTACATATATATTTATATAGACCTATAAATTTACATGTACATACATTTATAAAATTTTACACACAACACGCACTCGTCCTCTCACACGCGCACGCGCACACAATGCGTCTGTGACTCTATGTTTGTTTTATGTACACATGCGCACAGGCACGCACTTCAGTATAGATCTCAGACACACCTTATATCGAAAAAAAAAAAAAAAAAAAACCCAAAGCAAACAGAAAAGAAAGTTGGTTCCTATTAAAACAACACCAGGTTGCAATTTGGACACTTTAAATGGATTTCCAATGTTTGTTTAAAGCTGTGAAATTAAAAAATATATATATAATAAAAGGAGAAAAGAAACAAACAAAAACAAAAAAGGCATGGCGCTGCAACATCTGGTCTTCACTGCAGGTAAGTGGTTAATTTGCATAATGTATACAGGTTTTTAGGATTTTTTCCCTATTTTTTATTTTTTACTAAACAGCATTTCCTCTTTTTTTTTTATAAACCAGAAAAAACTAAACTCTACAGAGAAAGTTCCCCACCCGCAGTCTTTCGCTGCAGATAGAGTTTGACATCAAGCTGTACAGCGCAGTCGAAAACATACTTACATCTGAGCTCATTTACAGGTACAGCCATAATCAAGGCACAAAGATCTACAAGTAGATTTGTTTTTCTTTCAATTAAGTTGTACAAAATAATATTACATTTTACAGTCTGTACAGGATAATTCAACCTTGCACAGTGTACAAGTTAACAAAAAAGAAAAGAAAAAGAACAATACATATTCTTCTCTCCCGCCCCACCCCTCCCACCCTCCTCCCCCGTCAGTATCTCTAAGCTAAAAGGATGGTCTGTGTGGAAAAAGGACGCAGATCCGAGTCCGTGGAGGCAGCAGGGCTAAGGTGCAGAAAGCTCAGTCCCTTTTCTGTCACTGAAATCAGTCTTCATGTCGTCGTTGTTTCCCGCCCCCTCCCCTCTTTTAATTTCTCGCTCCACATGTCTCTCGGCTGCTCGGTCCACCCTGCAGCTCGGCAAGCTAACATTGTGACAGGGTAATAAATATTGTGATGCTACATTGTGTGTATGCTTCCTCTGGAGAAAAAAACATCAACAACAACAACAACAAAAAAAAAGTTATTAAGGAACCTGATGCAAAGTGCATTTTCATCTCTTCATCCGCTCGATTCCCCTCCGTCCACTAGAAGCGAGTCGGAGTGGAGGAGGAAGAGGAGGAGGAGGAGGAGGAGGAGGAGGGGGGTGACGAGGCAAAAAAAAAAAGAAAAAAAAAGGGGGGCAGAAAGTCATGGTGGTGCCAGTGTTAACTGGCGGATGACACAAAAGCATATACACGCACATACGCTCGCTCACATGGCATTCCTCCTTCTCTCCATTACACACACTGCCTCTGCACTGAGGTCCTGCAGGTGTGTTTTCGGTTTCCACACCCACCAGTCCAGGTCCAATGAGAGAAGAAAAAAAAAAACAGGGCACAATGGGGGAAAAAAAAAAACTAAAAAATAACATCAGGAGGTAGCCCAAGGCTTAGTGGAATGACAAAAATCAAGGCATTCAAAAGGAAGGATTCAAAGAAAAATCTGAAAGAAAAAAAAAGAAGCGGCGGCACACAACAAACTTTGTTCCCCAACCTTCCTTTTACATTGGAGAAATGGGGATGAATCAAAAAAAAAAAAAGAGAAAAAAGTAGTACAAAAAAAGAGAAAAAAGTTAAAAAGAGGAAGAGGTTTTGACACACTTCAGTAGTACTTCATAGTCCTCAACAGGAGGGGTGGTTTGAGGGTCTCTTCAGGAGATGTGGGGTTAGGATGAGGAGGAGGAGGAGGAGGAGGAAGGGTTTATCAAGGATGCAGACTGATGGAAAAAAGAACACAGAAGGCTGACAGAGACAGTCTCCCATCCATCACAAGAGTTCGTACTGCCGCAGGTGCATTCTCTGGATGATGTCCCGGCAGTCGTTGAACACCCGCCGGATGTTCTCTGTGTCCACGGCGCAGGTGAAGTGGGGGTAGCAGTAGTGTCTGCCGTCGCCGCTCGCAGTGCTGATCCGCTGCGGGGGGGAGGGACAGACATGAGATGTCAGGAAACAGTCAAGAGGAAGGTTTCATCTCAGTTTTAATGCATGGTGCTCTGTAGCAAAAAACACACATCAAATAAGACCACTTCCTGTCTCTGTGACTCAAAATGTGAGTCATACGAGTGCTTCACTGCCGCTCACACAAAAAGTGAGCAGACAGTATTTACATTTATAACGGATACTCAAAGTCACATCTTTACAAATGAATCTTTAAGAAATAAGAAAATAACAATAATGAAAAGAAGAATAATTGCATCTAAATACAACTACCTTGACCACAAATAGATATTATATGTTAGACACTGACAAAACAACCATACAAGACCCAAATTGGAGAAAATTAGACTCGTCTTAGCCATCATTAAGCACCGATGTCGTTATTCTAATATGTAAGGAAATTATCATCACATGGGGTAAATCATGAGACAAACTTGGATACTTTGCAAACACCATGAAAATAAATGGATCATATTCTAATAAAGGTACTAAAAGAACTAAAAATAATATAGATAATAATGGTATTCGAGTCTTACAGTCATATGTAACCATGGAAACAGTACCAGCATGTAGAAAACAACTACATAAACTCTATTCACAGATCAGACTTCATAAAAAGCTATTTTTGTTCACATAATGCAACTGCGCGTTATAATCACAATAATCAGAGGCTGTACAGAAACGGTGATGGTTGTCAAAGAAGAAGAAAAAACAACAACACAGTTGCTAATTTTCAGACTACTTGTCCTCATGAGGTGGTTTGCATCAGCGGAAAAGGTTCAAAGAGTTCAAAGCAACAAAATATGCACAGCTGGGACTACAAGCAGGACTATTAAATACCGAATGAGAAATTAATAGGACAGGTCTATTCATGGTTGGACGCTGATGAAGTTCGGCTCATTTTAAACTGCCCAGACATGGTGTTGATGTACTTACAAGAAACTCGTCTCGAATGAAGAACTTGGCTCTCGTCACTCTCGGGTCTTCACCGGGTTCAGGAGTTGCTGGAAGAACAGCAGGGTCACTCTTAATACGAGTCGAGACAGCGAGATTAAAAGTACGTCACAAAAGGTTTAGCCGGCACAAACCTTCATTTGGTATTGAGTAGCGAGCATATTCAGGGAAGTAGTCTTCAATTTTGGATTTTCCAGCTAATACTTTCTCAGCCAGCATGTCCTGCTTGTTCAGGAATAATATGACTGATATAGTGCGTAACCATCTGAAAGATAAATAACAGACACAAGTCAGGAAACAACAATACATAATCCCGCAGTTTCATGTCATTTATGGTTAGTATGACTCAAAGTGAATACATGAAAGACTTAAGGCCAGTCTCAGGTAATCCCAAAAATTAAAAGGAAATCATTCATCTCTGATAGGAAGTCAATGTGATGAACAACAAATGTCTTGGCTGTGGGTTCTGCTACGATCATCTCCCACATGAAAAACGGATGCCGTACTGAAACTCAGGCTGGCATGTGACTGCAGCGCAGCTCGAGGCCGCCGGTGCTTTAATCTGTTAACGTGGGAGCGGAAATTAAAATCATGACGTATGGCATAAGTATTGTGCACGCCCAGGTGCCCGTGTGAAGCCGGCATAAACCTTACTAGATCAGACCTTCTAACATATATGTAGTACTTTCAACATGTGCAACCAAATCTTCATAAGTAAGAAGCCAAAAAGGGTCAGTTAGATGCAAAAATGAAAAACTAGATGAGTATTGGAGCACTGAAGCTTTTGTAGTGCTGTAATAAGCATGAGAAGACAATGATAAAGCAGAGCTTTCCTGGAATTGAAATTAGGGCAGTCAAATGATTCAAACTTTTAATCTGATTAATCACAGGATAGCTGTGGATTAATCGCGAATAATCATGTTTCAAAATGTAACACCTGCCAAAAGCTAGGGTTAAACCTGAAATTGCAGCCTCAACAAATGCATGCTTGACTTTCAGATGTAGGTGCTTCGGTGAAACTAAAACTCCTTTCTGCTCCGTCTGCAAATTGCAGCATTTTCTTTGATTGTTCCGTCTTTGCGATTTTAACTCTCAAACTTCCCATCTAAAGGGCCAACAGGTTTTTCGGATTTTCCATCCTGCTCTGGTCACAATCGGACATTACGTAGATCGAAAGACTTCTACTTCTTGTTATCTTGGTGGTGGGCAAGCAGCGATGTAGTCCATTACTGCAACCAACTAGTTAGTGGTAACCGAGTGGTTAATTGTTTTTGCCAAAATAATGCCAAAGTTGGATGTTTCATTTGGTATGAGTAATAACCTTATGTGTAAAAAAAACTAGCATGTTAATTCCACAGATTAATCTCTTTGCATTAATGCGTTAACTTGACAGCCCTAATTGAAAAAGCAGGTTCTGACCCACCTGTTGTTCCAAATACTGCGGAAGAGGTCCAGGGCTTCCCGTAGCCTGTTGGTGTTATTGTCTTCCCTTATTACCATGTTGTAGCTGCTGCTAGCCACCACGAAGATGATAGCAGTGACGTCTGGAAAGAAAGCAGAGGTTCAATGTCAGGACAGCTTTTTAACATGTTTAGGAATTTTAAAAAAAAGAGAGAACTAATAGGTGGCATCATGATGACAGAAAAAAAAAGAAAAGAAAAGAAGGATTAGATGTGATAGGAGGAGGCTGGTTAACAGGCTGGCTGAAAGTCTTACCGTTAAAGCACTGGATCCATTTTCTCCTTTCATCTCTCTGGCCTCCAACATCAAACATGCTGTGAAGGAGACAAAATACTGGGTCAGACTCGGATGCAACAACCCACTCATTACTGCCCCCTTGTGATCACATACTAACCGCATCAGGTCTCATAATATGGATGTAATAGATAGATATATTGATGGATAGATACTTTATTCAATGACTAGATTATCACCAAACGCCTGATACATGTGCTTACAAAAAGATGAACCTGATATTAACGGGTCAAATATGGACACGGGAATAATCAATAAATGATTAATAAAATGAGAAACAAAATTAATTATATGGATAGTGGCTTGCATGACCCTGGCTGGATATCTGGAAGTCATCATAGATGAGTAACGGCAAATGCACACCCAGGGGGAAATCTTGACCCGCAACTTTTTTCAATCATTCAGGATGATATAATGTGACACAAAGGCCTGTTTCAGATGGTAGAATGAGACTGTTGTGTCTGCGACAGCGGAAATGCATCATGTCGTCAGATGGCATCAAAGCGTTTACTCTAACTTTTATCAGCTGGTCTTATAACTTTAACCGTCGGTAAATAACTGTCATCTGGCTCAGAAATCACACTGGATTAGTTTTACATTAAAGGCACCTCGATGACGTGCTTTTCACCCCCCCAGTTCCGGCTGTCGAGCAGGTTTTGGGCTCAGTGTTTAATTAGAGGATGCTCTGCCGTTAGAGGGAACAAACTTATGACATTTCAGGCTCTTAACACGAGGCCAAGGTAAATATAGCAGGAACGCCCAAGAGGGCATTCCAGTCTGATTATTCCTAACAGTGATGCAAAAAGGGGGCACAGTCAAATGTTAAAAAAAGAAAATTACTGGAAAATGCCTTGAGAGCCTCCCTTTCAGAAGTGGGTGACAAGAGTTTGGGAAAGTTGCTGCATAACAGAGAAAGTAATAGTGGATGTGGATGAGAAAAAACAATGCTTCTTTATGTGGGACATGAATAATTTATCTATAGAAGTGATAGAATGAGCTGGAATTGCATTGATACCACTGATTTCATTGTGATAGTGATGCTTTGTTATTTCTGGCTTCTTTTCTTAATTGTTTATTTCTAAAATAGCCACTTCAAATTTGGATTTATGCCACTTTACCACCATTGGCGTGACAAAAAAGGAAGACAGCAATTTCCTGGTATATTTATTGATTGATCCTTTTTAAGTAACATTAAGTATGTTTACATCCATTTGAAAGCAGAGAAAATACTTACTGAAAGTTCACTTTGTCTACTTGGAACCTCGTCTCGAAAATCCCTGAAGTTAACACCCTGCAGCGTAGCAGGTCCTGCACGTCATGGACACAAAGACATAAGCAATTCAGAAATATAAAAAAAATGAATAAATAAATAAAAATCTACACTGAGCATATAAGCAAAAAAAAACAAAAAAAAACAGACCTGGTCTGTTGGTGTGTAGTCGCTCTGTCTTACAGAGTCGATTCTGTCCAGGAAACTGTAATGAGAGACAGGACAGATTTAGATTTTGCTAAAAGATCCAAACATTTGATTAGGCTGTGGAAAAATCCAAATACACATAAGGCAAATAAACCAGAAGCCTAATGTTAGTACACAAGAAAATGAGGAAAAATGCCTACATGAATTATCAGCAATAGACAAAACCAAATTACACACTGCAAGCCACAGTGTATCTCACAAAATTAAGTCACTGTCATGCAAAACCAATCCAAAAACAAAAATGTAAATTTACTTAAGCCCACCCATGAAGTGCAGCTATTATCACCAATTTGATCACCATGTCTGAGTCCCTGTAGAGGCCTGGAAGGCCAGCGCTAAGGCAGCTGCATGCCACAAGAGGGCAGGCGTGCTCAGTCTGGGCTATTTTGGTCTGTCTCTAGCCAGAGTGATTACATAAGGCGGTTATTGTGGAGGTTAGACAGCTTGCTGTTGCCATCTCTTCACTACAGAGAGAGCATGTGCAGCAGTGGAATCAGCAGCAGCAGTGGCAGCAGCTGGGCCTCTCTGCAGCACAGCGGGCAGGCTCGGGACACCAAGGCTGGGGACACACGGTCACACAGGCCTCTGGATAATCTGGATAACTCCAAGAAAAGAGTTCAACAAGGCCACTCCAAGGGTCATGATACATTCAGACATAAATATATACAAATAAAGGCCCATTAGAATAGCTGCAGCTGCTGTAAAGGAGACAGACGGGTATACAAGTATTCTAAGGTGGTACACTATGATTCATCACAGATCCATTTTAATCCATTTAAGTTTATTTTAGAAATTAATTCATCTGTTATTGTAACTGACTAAGTAAGGAAGTAACAGATTGTGGTTCGAAATGAACTAATTCTGCAGCACAAAAAGCTCAAGAGCTCAAAACACAAATTTATTCCTCTCAAGGAAAACTCGATACGCCCATAAATGTCACATTAAGTAGGGACATACTGCCCTTATAAACACTTACAAGGTAGTTCAAATAATGCCAAAATTACCAACTAATTAAAAGTAAATAGGCAATTATTGAGACAATAAACCATTTTCTATAAACAATGAGAAAGACTAGATAGCAGCAGCATCTCTAAAAGCAGAAGTTATTACAGTTCTTGTCATGATTGAGGGATATTCTCTAGTTTTTGACAAATCCAGTGTTTAAATATGCCACTTTGCATTTTGGATGCTTCAGATGCCATTTTGTGACTTTAAACCAGACTGGACGAAAGAATAAACAAACATATTAATCCATGACTATAGAAGTTCCATTATGTTAGCTTGCAATAATCTAAGAGTACAAACTACAACAGGAAGACAGTTTTTCTGACAAAGGAAAAAAAGAGATAGATGGGTGTTAGTGTGTGACACTGGTAATTATGACAGATGTGGATTAAACAGGGCCATCCTCTCACAACGGTTGATTTTCTATCCAAACCGTCTGCAGTTTCAGGATGTCACCAGACAGACAACAAAGCTGCAGCATACAGGAAACCTGATGCACAGGAGATCGGTGTACACGGTTAGGGTTTCTGTCGGGGACGACTTGTCACCTCATTTTCACTTCAGCCCTAAAGTAGCACAGTAACACACCCAACTAGGATTAAATAACTGAGAATGAATGCAGCATTATAAACCATTAGATAACAGCCAAACTGCTCATGTGCTCTGACAATGTTTTCATCACACTGACTATTTCTGCCTCAAACAGTCCACACGAAAGGAGAAGTAAGGCTATTTCTAAAAGAGGACTCAACTTTCTCACACAGATCCACTGTATCAACAGGCGTATCAGAGAGCATAGAGGAAAGGAAGGTGACATTTAGAACTAAATTTAGGAGTCAATTTATTGCTTTTAACAAAGAACCCCATGATTGAAGAAGAAATACTGTCTCTTTCAACTTGCACGTACTACTTCAATTACTCATTACTATTATATCATTTAAAGCCATTATAAACTGCTCATCACACACTAGCAGTGTGAACAGTGTGTAGTACATCTAAAAATGGCTTATTTATTATTTCACTATACACAACACTACATACTTATTAACCAGACTGATTACTGGTCTAATTCTGTGTGTAAAATTCTCACAGTACTTTTCTGTCTTTAACTTACAAACTGACCTTTGGACTGTTACTTTTTGGCCAGATTGCAAAACTGAGTGGACTTTTTAGGCCTATGCTCATCCTGAAAATAAACCTCTCTGCAGAACATCGCACCTAAGGAGCTTATTATCACTGGATCTTTGTAAAGGAATGTGATGATGGAAACTTTTTTTTTTCTTTTTTAATCGTATTCACTATGATATAGGTTTTAGGGTTTTTTGATTATTTAATAAGAATAATTTTTGTAGTTTAAGACCTTCAGGTGTAAAACTATCTGACTTTCTAACACCTAGTGTGGGAACCACTGTGCTAATAAAAAACAATAAAAAAACAACCACCTCAGAATAAAAACAAATTACTCAAACCATGTTTAAAAATAGAAAAAACTGATCTGAGATGACCTGGTTTGCAGTGGTGACTTGTGTCATGATTTTCAAGTCAAAACAACATGAACTCCATTCATCAAAGAACACAAATAAGTGCATCCGTTTACCAATTAGTGCTGCTCTTTACACAAAACAAACCCATTGCACTGTATTTCACAAGACACAATACGAACCTGAGCAACACACACACACACACACACACACACACACACACACACACACACACACACACACACACACACACACACACAC
>JBBBVU010000008.1:22625952-22649372 GCA_037177055.1 Atherinosoma microstoma
ACACACACACACACACACACACACACACACACACACACACACACACACACACACACACACACACACACACCTCCCCCAAGCAGACACAAATACATATTCACTCACAAAAACACAAACTCCAGCTTTTGCCCCATCACTGCACCAATATGGGAGTATTTTTAGTCAGTCTCCCTTGCAGAAACTTAGCTAGGTTATAATTACTGAGTGCTTTGTGACTGCCATGTGACAGAAGTACTATCGGTTGGAGATCCAAATATAGTCTCCATACAAGACAAGAATAAATAAAAGAACAGAAAGAAAAGAACGAGGGTGCAGGATCCAGGGGGGAAAAAAAGCTAAAAAGAGAAAACATTGATTACCATGGCTGTCCAGATAACGCCTTATCAAAAAAAAAAAAAAAAAAAAAAAAAAAAAAAAAAAAAAAAAAAAAAAAAAAAAGGTTTTCTGTGACAATAACCATTCTGGCTACAAGCTACAAATAGATGAGCTGGGTTGAACGTCCATAAAAATGTGCGGTTTGTGTTGTTTTCCCTCCGTTTCCTCCCAGAACTCTTCTCTGCTGGCATCAGTGATCTTTGTGTGATGTGGTTATTTTGTCAAACTTGAGGTTTGAGGGATACCAGGCCACCAGTTTTCTGTCTGTTTTCAGTATGTGTACTGTACGTACATGGCAAAGAATGCTTCAGTATTCATATGTGTGTTTTAAGTTTGACCGCTTCCACCATGAAACCAAATTAAATGAGCTGCAATTTCTCATTTATCTTTGTCCTCACACACAGGCCCCTCTTCTAAAGAGGCCTCTTAAAGTTCCATGACAGTTTGTTCTGAACTGGCAGGCTGAATGTAAAAGAAATTACTACTGTCTCCCTCACTGTAGCTCTCTCCTCTGGGCTGGGTTGGGTTGGCTCTGTATTTAGCCTAAACACACTGTACTGGTCCTGCGGGCCCGTCTGTGTTGCTATGTATAGGCTTTGTTATGGACAGTATCTCTTGACTCGGCCTGGTCTTTCCGTGTCGTTTGCCTCATCTTTCCATAAAACACAGACACAAGCATGAATACACACACACATGCACAGCCTGAACGTCACCCACACACACACACCAATATGTTGAGAGTGAGTTGACGCTGGGGGCCTCAGCCCCCCACGTGGTACAGGTCACATGTTGCTGCCCATTGAGCAGAAAAGGGGGCAGAGGGAAGATGATGGTGGAAGATGATAAAACACTGCATACTGGAGCTAAGGAACATCATGCAGCTCATTGGAGACTTCCTCCAGAATAGTCATAATACAGGTCACCAGTATAATTTCGTTTGCCATTCAGTTGCTTTTAAAGAGCCACAACATTTAAGAAACACACTTACAAACAAAGCTACAAGCACAGTGAAGCAGGCAACCAAAAAAGACTAGCAAAAGAGATCATTGAAACAACACGTGCAAAACACAGAGAGCCACTTGAAGACATGAAAAGACAGTAAAAAGTTGCAATAACGCTTCAATAAAAGCTGGGACGAAAAATTCCCTCCAACAAACCGCAAACCTTCCTACCAACAACCAGCACCCAGCCTCATGTGCTCATTTGATAATTGGGTTGACTTTTTACAAATAGCAGACCATCTTTAATTAGCAGTGCACAGAATCGGATCAATAGTTTCCATATTTTGAGCCGCTCAGGCCAGCATAATGGACTTCCACTTTAGTATCCAACTGACTGGTGACAGCGTTTTAAAACTCAGCACCACCACCCTAGCTGGAAAGAATTTATCTAGTTATTCTTCATTTAAAAACTAACTGAAATACAACAAAGTGGTGCCATCTCCAGAAAAAAGACAGAGAAAATTCAACAAAACATTTAAAAAAAGTTCAGATATTCTACATCGCAAGTTAATGGATGCAGCTAACAATTATTTCCATTCCTGATCAACCTTCGGAATAATTTTTTCCGCATCAGTTGGTTATTTGGAAATTAAAAGCGAGGAAATATAATTTTGCAGGACCCAAAGTGATTTAGGTCCACATTTATCCAACAGAACAAAACCCCCAAAAAACAGAATTTATAATAAACATTAACAGAAGGAGCAGAAATTTCTCAAATTTCAAAGTTCCGATTGGTTGTCCTCAAACTGGAAGATCAAGGGTTCATTTGGAAGTTCTTCCCAATGCCAGTGTTTTGGGGCAATAAATCAAACCCCACTGTTAGGCTCATCAGTGTCTGGGGAAAACGAGGCGCATAAATATGGTGAAATGTATGGAAAATAAGAAGTGTTTTACATTTGGGATTATGCTTGTGAGAAACACCTTTAGGATACATTCACATTACTGGAAGAAGTGAATCAAATCAGATTTCTTTCATTGATTTTTTCAGTTATGTGGACACAGAAATCTGATTGTAAATACAGATTTTTTTTTTAACTCTAGTTTATATCATCTTATTAGTTGGTCACAGATCATATATATATATCTGAAACCTGGCACAAGTAAGGACTCCCATATAGAATTCCATGCAGCTTTCTCTCAACCACGTAGACCAAGCGTTATTGTTGTAATCCTGCAGCAATACTACAGCACTGCTAGCAGTAACCGCTAAAATAAGAATAGCTAGCCATCTACCTTCTCTTCATCCATCCATTATTTTTTATGTCCGCTTGATCTAAAATCGGGATATTAAGGGGGATGGATTATCCCAGAAGCTATCAGGTGAGAGGTGGGGTACACCCTATACAAGTTGCCAGTTAATCACAGGACCAAGACAGACAATTTCACAAATGACATGTGCAAGATGATGTGTAATGTCCTGATGTGACGTTATGGTCAGATGCAAGATAGTTGTTATGATGGTGAACCATCAAACCTCAACTGTAGCAAATCAGAGTTGAACAATGTGACCTGTAATGTGAACATAGCCGTTATGGCGCATTTAACAGTGTTTTGGAAAAATAGTTGAGTCTATTCATTGTTACAAAACTTGATCAGAAATTACCAATTGAATCATTCCTTTAAGCACAATCTGTGATGCAGTCAACTGAAATTTCCATCAGTTTTTACCATCAGTAGGCAGCAAGAGCCAAATAAAAGCAGCAACACAGACCAACTCATTACATAAGAGGAAACTGTCAACGTAGTGAAATGTTACAATCAGGGCTGGGTGGTTAATTGATAAAATTGATTAATCGAATTTCAAGTTTATTGCAATTTATTTTTATTTATATATTTTTATTTTTTTCTTCTTTTATATGCATCACAATCTCCTTGAGCTTCCAACATTAGCAGCGGGCTCAGCCCTCGCTGCCTGGAATCTAGCTATGCATATAACCTCTCTGGTCGTCTGATGGTCAGAGGCATCAGAGGATTTGTTTCCACTGTGGATCCCATATGATAAGGAAAGCAGATGAAAGGGGATCACGGATGCAGTGGTGTTTCATATCTATGCAGGATATGAAGCCGTTTATACAGTGTAAAAGCTACATTATTTACCTTCTTTGTTGTCCTTCGTTCATATAAATAAAAGGCACATTTTGCAAGCAAAAGCTTTAAGTTTAATATTGGTTTTAATAAGTTAAATATATTTTTAAGAGGGAATGGGGGAAAAAAAAAATCGATTAAATCGGATTTTGTTTGAAATAAATCGAAAATTTGATTTTTAGGCCATTTCGCCCAGCCCTAGTTACAATACTCAGAGCCACGTGCAATGCAACTACGGGAAGGTGGAGCTGTACAGGATCCTGGTCACCTGGTGGAAAGATCTGAGCCTGGGGTTCAGCTCATCCATCCAAACAGGAACAGTGTGCAGTTTGGGAGATGGATCTGAAACTAGACAAATCCATCAACAGCTCAGTGGGTACTTCCTAAATATAGGAGCAAGAACGGAGACACTCCTGAAA
Source organism: Atherinosoma microstoma (assembly GCA_037177055.1). Lineage (NCBI taxonomy): Eukaryota > Metazoa > Chordata > Actinopteri > Atheriniformes > Atherinidae > Atherinosoma > Atherinosoma microstoma. The sequence continues at coordinate 22,629,833 of JBBBVU010000008.1, forward strand.
GTCAAACCAAATCTTGTGTAAACAAAAGAGCCTGCTTTATTTCAAGGTCCCCAAATTGGCTTCCAGGGCCGCATCAAGTCATGGTTTTGAAAGGTGTTGTATATAAAAAAGTAAAATACGTTGTAATGCCCTTTTGTCTCTGCACAGTGTCTATGTGGACCATTACATTACCTCTGTTTAAAATAGACTCAGTCCCCAAATTTAAGCCACAGTACAACATATGAACTCTTTCAGGCCTAAACTATGCCCCATGTGGAGCTTCCAAATACAGTTGAAATTGACTGATGGGATCCTCTAAATAATACCAAAGCCCATTATTGATGCACTATGTCAGCCAATGAATTGTTCCAAAATTAGAAAACAAAGTAAAAATAGTCCAATCAACAGTATTGGACTGGTTTAAATTCTCTTGCCTGTAAACAACAGCAGCCTCTATGTCAAATTACTTGTTCCGCTTGGAAGTCAACCAGTGACCCAGTCAAAATGAGCTTTTCCTCTTTTCCCCTAATCAAAAGTCAATAACCAATGGCTAATATCAGACAGGGGAGTCTACAGTATCAGTGCAGATTGCACAATTTAGTAGAGGCAGATAACCTTTACTAAATTGTGCATGCTGGACCACCTGGTGGTATTAAACCAGACACATTCACCCGAGAAAAAGATTAAATTTGAAGGAAAATTTAATTAGAATTTTCAGTTCTTACTTCCCAGATGTTAAACACAAAGAGTCTCCGACTGAAACGCAGCCAGAACCTGAGCCGTTCAGGCCTGTGTGCTGTTTGCGTAGTCCTCAATCTGGCCTCCAGGTGGCATCCTTCTGCTCCTGCTGCACACAGCTTCTCTTCCACACTGACCCTGCCTGGTTTTAGCAGCTGGGTTCCCATGGCAACCCCAGTCGGTCCATACCACTCCTCTCTCTCTCTCTCTCTTTCTCTATCCCCTCCTCTCCTCCTAAGCCAGGCTGCACTTGTATCATTCCATTCCCTGACTCTCCCATACATCAACACAAAGCAGGACCGGGATCTGTGCTGGCTTTCTGTGCTGTATGTGTGTCACTGTGTGTATGTGTGTTTAGTGGGAGGGTAAAGCAAAATTAGGCCTACACAGACAGATTATTTCAGAAGGCCAGAGTCTCAAGCACAGAACTAAAAATAAATCACATCTTCTAAAAAAGAGGGAAAGTAATCTGTACCAAGTGGCATACATAGAGTTACTGAATACTGTCACAATCTGATGGACACACAGTCAGTTGTGATGAGTTATACAAACAAGTCTGCAAGTGAACGCTGGGGATAAGTGATGAGGAGGTTACAAGTCAAAGTTTTCAACATGAGTCCCTTGAAACAGGCCTGGTCATAAAGAGGCAAGTAACTGTGGTGATGCTTTGGGAGCAATGTATCAAGCCTTCACATCCCTCCTACTAAAATATAATACACAAAAAACTAATAACTGAGGCAGTTCCTTCTCCCCCCCCCCCCCTTCTTTCTTTGTTTTTTGCCATTGCATCTGTGATACAAGTAGATTAATGGAAATGGACAGGAGCTGATTTGATGTTTGGGTGATTAGCGGGATATCTGCACAGAATAATGAGTGTACAGTGTCATTACTTTGCCAATGAACAGGTAAGGACAAGGTGAAAGGACATAAAGAGGTACTGCAGATTATTGCAGTAGCATGTGGGAAAAATACCATTATAATTATCTAATTTGCAAATAATATACATTGATGTACTGGATTTTATTCTAAAACGCCAACCACATGCTAAATCTAAAACTCAAATCATTTAGTATTTGGGGGTTTTGCTAAAACTGCACTGGACTTAATTGAAATAAGTCAAGTAATATCCAAGAAATCCCAATATTTCACAAGGTAATACAAACAAACAGCCCGTTTCATCTGCTTTATATCCCGAAATCTGAAATGTATTTAGTCTACAACAACAAACAAAAAAAGCAACGCAACTAATAAACAAAACTAAAATGATTGGTACTTTATATTCCATCATTAAGACACACACACACAAACTCTTAGCCTCAGTTCAATCTGTTGCATCTGTAGAAACACATCAATTACTGCAATTACATTTCTAAATAAATACTTGTTTAGAGTACGGTGTCACTCATAAAAGTGACAAAGACAAAGCAGATGATCGCTAGAATGGCAAAATCTCATCTTAAAGTTGGAAGGCTTTTTTTGTGGGGGGGGGGTGAGTTTAAGCATAATAAATTCTAAAATTCTCTGTTAGAAATAAATGCATCAATAAATCATCCAAACAAAACCGCCAAAGCAGCAGCTAAATGTTTACTTAAGTTAGCCTTCCGAGCTACTGCGTTCGGCCGAGCCAGATGAAACAACCTACAGCTCAAACTGTCAACAAACCACAGTGACAGAAAAATATAGGAAGGTTTCTATATATAGCTTTATGTCCCCCTATGACCACATTCCACAGGAGGTGAAAGTTGAAGCTTGTTTGAATAGTGGCCAAGGTGGAGGGAAACCTTTTGCCTGGGTGTGGCTGGACACCACCACCCTGTAGCTTCACTGCTAGGCGGGCCTGCAGGCTACAAAACCTGGGCTACAGAACACAACAAGGCCAGACTTTGAACAGGCTCTGAGGGTTTAAATTTCTCCTGTTCAACCAAACATGCTAAAGAAGACACTGAACACACATGGTCATGTGCTCTATGATAAATTTCTATTGCTCAGAATCTGTTGTTGCTCATTCTGGTAAATTGGCTCAGCAGCAACACGGAGAGATTTCAGAGCTGGGAGCCCCTGTCATGATTAGACAGCAAAATGTCTCCTAATGTGTCAAACTCCACTTTGATCAATTCAGCTTCCCACTTCTGTCTCTATGAGTGGGAGAAACAGTTAGGCTGCACAGGCTGGAAATAAAGTACAAATACTTTGTTAGCGTACTCAATTACAATTTTCAAGTAGCTGTACTTGATGACTTTTTACTTTTACCAACTACATTTTAACTCAAATATCTTTGCTTTTTACTCCTTGATTTACAAAGGGAGCTTGTACCCTCATTTTTAAACATAGTGGATAGAATTTTTTATTTTTTTTATTATTATTTATTTTGTATTACTGTGCAGAATTCCAACTTCATGATAGTTTCAACCTGCATGGATGGGGACATTAAGAAATTACAATCACTTGGTATAGTCATCTGAAAACAGACGTAACAAAGCTAAACAGACAAGACCCCGACTTGAGTGTAATTCCTGCGACCAGAATAATCAGTAACTTACGACATGGATAAAAGTGAAGCGGACAACACTGCAGACGGAGCAGATTCAGTGCAGCAAGTTACTGCTCATTTGTTTCCTTGTTTCAGATATCTGTTTGAAGTTATCGTCTGAAAGAACTCACCTGAAAGTCTAGGTGAGCGTGTGCTGCCACTCATCATCATCTCCATTACTTTTTCATATTTTCAGTCACAAAAGTTTGAGATTCTAAAAAAATATATTATGATTTAAGGATTAACTTTACACTGAAACACCTGGTGTAATTGTTTGGGTTTTTCTTTTCAAGTTATATTTCATTTCTGTACTTTTTTTTACTTTTACTTAAGTTAAAAGGTTTCGTAAGTACTTCTACTTTGAACAGTTTTTTTTTTTTTTAAATACACACACAGGTATATGTACTTATACTTGAATGAAGATAGTTTGTACTTTTGCAACCTCTGTTGAGATGTGTGTGTGAGTAGGGTAGGGGGAGACAGAGTGAGCAGGAAAGCATATGGGTGCATTCATAGACACTCAGTGATTTGTTTTATGTCCGGGCATTAAGAGACGAGAAGGTATGGCCAGGCAGCGTACAGTCACCCTCACACAGTCAAACACACAAAACCAACACAGAGGCGTTTTGTGTCTCACCTTCTGCTACTGACCTTCCCTTTGTTTACAGCGCATTGCCGGGATACTCCCTTTGATTCGGCTGCGCACACGTGACCCTAGCCAGTTTCTGCTCTGCAGTGCTGCTGCTAAAAATAGCCTCAGCTTGCCCTGGCTCCACAGCTAGTTTACATAAGCTCTAAGGGGGGTGGGGGTGGAAGGGGAGGGGGAGAGAGGGGAGCGACAGAGGGGGGAGAGAGGAGGGGGAGTCTCAGTGAAGAGAGAGAGAGCGAGCGAGAGAGACAGAGAGAAAGAGAGATAGAGAGAGAGGAGAGTAATAGGGGAAGGAGGGGAAGGAGGAGGGGGTCTATGGCCGACCATTCCACAATCTCTGAGCAGGGGACCTGCAGCGCCACTTCTGTCCTCCAGCAGACTGTGCTTATACACTCCTGGACAACAAGAGGCTGTGCATGTGTGTGTCTGTGAAAAACAAAAGGTATATGTGTGCACGTTGTCGGCACATAGTAACAGCCTCACAGATATCCGCCATTCACCGGCCTCGCTCTTTGTCTGTCCTTTAAAATGGACGCACATTTTAACCCAAAAATAAACATCTATTTATAGCTACCCTTCTTTAAGTGGAACATAAAATTCTCATTTTATCAGCATCGCTGTACATAGTGAAGACAAAATAGGCAAAACTAGCCATTTACATACAAACAACCCAAGCATGATACAATTTTAGTAACTTGATTTCTTTATCAAAACTCGGAAACTGAGAAAAACCTCTCGGAAAAGTTTTGATGGGAACAGCAACATCTCGATAAGTGTTTTTAATAGTTTGATGTGTTTTTATTTTGTTTGTTTTGTCTTTTTGGAAAAGGAGTTGATGCTCATAGGAGATCTAAATATGTTTTGCAAACAAGACCTGATGTAACAAACATTTAACCAACATGATTAATCAGCTGTTTCTACATCATGCTACTCGACATCAAAGAATAGTTACAACATCCTGAATTGGGTTAAAAAAAATAAATCCTCACTCCCATTTTCTCTAACATACAACAATGATCAGGATAGTGGTTTTTTATGTCTTTGTTTCCAGTTTGCAAATCACTATTCTGTCGTAGAGCTGTTTATCACTTTTATATCGTTAACACTGCATTGTACCCATAATTGTCACATTGCAGGACATAAAATGTAAAATGCTAGTGAGTGACGTGTCATCTTAATATTGACAGTGAAATGAGAAAGGAAGAAGAAATTAAATGCAAAGAGGTCATCTTTAAATGCAAAAAGAATAGTGTCATTTATCCATACAGTGACAGTGGAACCTCCATCTAGACTGAAATCATTTCTTTTAGAATGACAAAGACTATGTGGCCACATGGGTGTTCATACAGGAATCTTTCATGCCCGACTCAACTTTGGCTCCCTCCCCTTTTTAAATGAGACTGGAAGGTGGAGCTCATTTTCCCTTATGCAGATGTTAGTGATCACTACCTAAAGTCAGTGCATCTATTCCACCTCTCCTGTTATATGGAGAGGACAGTGTCACAGTTTTGCTGTAATGTTTCCACCTTCTTATGTACTTCCGCCCTTAAAACCACTGGCATTGTGGTGCACGAGCAACTCTTCTTCTCTGGTGTTTAGTGCTTCAAAGCCAATTGCATAACACTGAAGTTCCTGTAAAAAGCTTTTTCCGGGCTCACAAAGTTGCCCCAATCACTCCCGGATAATTCTTTCTTTCCAAAAATGTGCCAAATTCTTATTTCTTCATAAGGTTTGCTCAAATTGACAATTGTATGGAAACATGGCTACGGACAAAACTAAAACACAGGCTGTCAGAGCCTCTGGTCTCTAGAAACAAAATAAAAACACACTGGCAGTGTAGCTAATCTTGTGACATGTAGCATGCAATGCCGGCCTGCTTTAGGCTCTCTTAACCAGTTTCCCCGCCAGGCTGAAAGATTTTCAGTACAGACATCTACAGCTTCCCAAATACTTTAAATCCCCTCCTAATGGACATAAAAAACAATTAACAGTTACAGGAACCCTTAATCTCAGGCACACAGAAGATGTTAAGTGACGCCCTGACAGAGAACATTTTACACACACATACACACATTGCATACATACACAGACACAAACACACACACACACACTCACTCTTTGGAAAAGACTTGGCATGTGTTCTCATGTGCTCTGCAACATCTTCTCTATCACTTTCTGGTCTCAAGAGAGGACTGAACAGATAGACAGAGAGAGACGGAGACCAAGAGGGGCAGTGTGAGAGAAAGACCAAGTCCCAGAGGGGGCTCTAACAACCTTAAGGACAGCGGTTTGTGTAGATCGAATCCCACTGAGCTTCTAGTAGATCATTCTACGGTTCAACTCAAAACCACTCCTCCCTTTTACTCAGAAATCATGCAAACAAAACACACAACTACACACAGATAAATTCAAAACACACACACACACTTCCATAGTGCCCCCTTTGATTATTCCTCAGTCAGCTGACAGCAGGGTCATCTGATTATAACAAGTGACACAAAGGTTTTTGTTAATCTGGATTAAGGCCTTTTATGATCCATTTCATGAAGAAAATATCCATTTTTTTTATTATCATAGTAGTTACGATTATGATTTCAATAGCGCTATAGTAAATATATGTGTTAATATAAGTTATACTGTCACTACAAGGCTAAAACCAAAGAGGCTGAATATACATGAGAGAGAATATTATTTAGTTGTTTTTAGAGTTTCCTTAAAAAAAGCACCTGAAAAATATCAACACAGTACAAATTTTACTTTTGTTGCAACTTTGCTCTCCATGCATGTAAAATTTGGTCTTTGCAGAACTTTGCATCAACTTGCTGCCGAATTATTTGATTTTTGCTGTTTAGCATTTTTCTTTAAGGTTCAAAAGTTTTGGCACAAATAGAATAATCATTTTTGCTAGACTTCTCTTCCTCATTCCTTTTACTTATGTTATTTTATCTAGTCAACTCTCTACCTTTCTTTGAAGAAAAGTAGTAGTCAATCAGCTGTAACAGTCATAAAAGTGTGTGTATTTTATACTGTGTGAGAATAATCACACTATTCAGGGGATGAAAAATATTGTGGATTTCCTTTTTGTGTAAAACCGGAACTGTACAAAACAATACATTCATGAAAGTTTAACGTAGTTTTAACTGATAAACATCCACATAGAAACCCCCATTTTTCATGTCTTTAGACTAAGCAATCAAAGAAATATTATATTTTTAAAGAGAAACAGATCAATTTAAAAATGCAAGAAACACTCAGAGCTCAGAGACAGTCACAGTCACACTCATCCTTTGGTATTATATGGTGTAGATCAAATCAGCTAAAACATTAAGTATTGAAGCTACTTATTAGTGACATAAAAAAGCGGCAGTGACATGCAGCCAGTGTATAAATATCGCTCTCTCGGGCTCTTCCGTGAAGAGAAGAGGCTCCTTATTGAGGAGAGCCACTGTTTGTGAAGCGTAGCCCCTCTGTTTCTGTAGGCCCTTCAGGGGCCGGGAATGGCTGACAATGCCGACCATTCTTAGCACTTTACTGCCCCAGATGACTGTGTCAGTGGCCCCAAGGCTGGTGACAGGGTCCCGTGACCAGCACTAAACCCCAGCCCCAACACCAGCCGCAGCCTAGGCCAAGAACCAGACCCATCCTTCGATGCATGCATCTCTCCACAGCACCATCTCCAGGACTCACTGAGAGATCTGGCAGCCTGTCGCATTCCAAAAGTGAGCCATCTTCACAACACTACACCCTAAACTAAAACTCCTCAATTTAAGCCTTTCAGTCCATTTGAAATTTAATTTACCCCCCCCCCCTCAGCCATAACGTTAACACCACCTGGTTAATGCTGGGTAGGGTCCACAGCAAGCAGCAAAACAGTTCAGACTCTGAGTTATGGACACTGTTGAGGATGTCCTCAGGTGTCTGGCAGGATATTTTTTGGGTTCATAACTGGCTTGCTGGGTGGGGCCTGCATAGATTGAAGTAGGTCCGACCCATCCTGCAGATTCTTAATTGGATTAAGGTCTGGAGGCCAAGTCAATGCCTTGGGCTCTTTCTCATGTTTCTCCAGGTGTTCCTGAGCAGTTTTGGCTCTGTAGAGTGGGTAAAAGTCTTGATGGGGGAGGCTGGAGAAATAAAATGATTTTAACAAAATGGGAACCGTTACTAACATCACCTGTAATTGGCGTCAATGTTGTGGCTGCTTGGTGTATAGTCCCCGTTTCGGAAAACAGATGGAGGATGTTTTTGATATATTGGTTTGGTAAATTTATTGAAAAACTCGATGTCAAGTCCGTACAATAATTTTGTTGAGTACACCAAGATCCACAAGGGTCAAAGCGGGATACCTTCAGAGGGAGTATGGAGGATCTGTGGAAGATTAAAATGGAAGCTGACTTTGAAAAAAAGACTGATTAGGTCAGGAGCTACTTGCATCTGGGCAATTCATTTTTATCTGAAGCAATCCAATGTGTGGTCATTTTCAGAGAGTTTAGCTGACATTACTTGAAAATATTACAAGAATAGATCAACATCTGGAAAGTCCACAGCTGTCCTACTACACATCTAAACAGCCATATGATTCTGACAAGAATCATGTAAATATAAATCATTTTCTACCTGACCAAAGAGTTGAGACTGAGTGCCACTACAACTTTTACAGCAATAGATCAATCAATTAGCAGATCAAAAATAAATTGACAGTTTTTATTATGTCTAATATATTCATCTTTATCCAAACCAAACTGAATATTCTCTAATCACTGCACTGTGAAGATTTAAAACGTCCTTTTTTTAAATTATGATTTGAATATCTTGTAGTTTTAGATGGATAAAAAAAGAGAAAAATAATAGATGAAATTTGAAGAAACAGATGACCATTTTATTCACTACCCTGTGATATACCAAAAGACTTAATGTTTCAGCAACCAGTATGAGGGACAATAAACATCTTATTAGCTGATAATCTGATATTAGTTGTGGGTGTACAGTATTTTACAACAGTTTTCACTATTTAAGGATTAGAAAAGTGAAAATCAATTGTAAGATCACTTTGCACAAATCTAAAGTATTCTTAAAATGAGTGAATGTTACTTCAGACACCCATAAAGTTAAAAAGTACAAAGTTTTGCATGTCTAAAAGTTGCTGGCAAATTAAGTCCGTCTGAAGTTTTGATATAATGTAGTGATAGCGTCTTTGATGGGTTGTTTGAGGAACTAAACCTTTGTATTTATCTCAGTAAAAAAGTGAGCAACAATTTAAAAAAATTTTTACATTTTCAGTGTAGATGGGCTTTGACTAAACACGCTCAATGGTACTGAAATTGTTCAATGCAAGAACACTGAAAATATACAGGGTGACTTATGCTGACTGTCTAAGAAATGATTTAATAATTGTTCAAGTTGTCACTGAATAGCTTGAAATTATTTATCATAGTTAAAATATAGTTAAATTACTAAATTAAGCATCTCACCTCATTTATTCATACGACAGCACACCCAGGTGATCTATATCCATCCAACATAAATTAACGGCAACAAAATTTTGTGAACTACACTGACCAGAAAAAGCTTGCTGTGAAACAATACATGGTCTTTTCACACAAAGTGGTAAGAGGGAGGCTGCGATGCATAACTCATAATCAGGAAAATAGGATTTCAAAAATAAGATTAGGGCCCCTAAGTCAAGCTTCAGCATCATCATACTCACATATATGACCTGGCATCAACTCTATCTCTGTCCCAGGCCTCCCTTCTTATTGCGAATGTGTCACACAGCTGTTTCACAGCACCATTGCTTCACCAAGTCCCTGACCTCAGCACCATAACCATCCAGGGAAGCTCTCTTCTGGCCTACTCCCTACTGTTGCAGCTTGGTATCCCAGCAATCACTTCATGGGGACATTTACATGAAGGAACTTCCTGAGACCAGGCCTGGGGTTCAAATTTGCGTGTGAAAAAGCGTTTGATTTTGGCGTTGACACATCCAAGGCATTACAATGGAACTGGCCTGCCACAGCTGAAAATAGCTCATAATCAATCAACTGGCAGACACATATCTGTGCTCTTAAAACGTATAAATGTGCAATGCAGAGGGCAGATCAATGGGTGACAGGATTCCAAAAGCATCGATATGGACACGCTCTTTGGCATAACAAGCTCTCGCCATCGGCCCGTACTTATTTCCTGTGTCTGTATCCAATGGGCCAGCCAGCGTTAAGCCTGCTGAAATAAATATCTGCAGTGGAACAAGGTCTGTGAAGGACAATCCAGATGAAAAGGCAGAAGTATATCATCTGCCTTCACAAAATCTTAATGTGACACACTTGCAAAAAAAAAAAAAATAAAAATAAAAAAAAAATTGTGTCCAGGGAGATTTATAGTTTTTAGAGATTTTATGACAGCATATCTTTGTTAATATGCAAAGCTCCTCTGTTCCTCCTACACATCACAACATGTAGGCCAACTTCCTCTTTAATTTACCCTGGATGACTGAAAGCAGTCCGATCACATTCATGATCTAATACATATCCTGTTACATGAACACAAATAAGTCAACATCTAATCCAAAAAAGAGCACATGTGAAGAAAGCTGAAGTAGAAGAAGAAATGAAAGCTTCCCGAGTTCAGTCTCAGATTATACAGGTCTAAAAGCAGCGAGTGCTTACAAATAATAGCACAAACACTATGACAGGTCCTTGCAGGCCAAAAATACATTTGCTTTAATACAGCCGGTGTCCAGTGTGATGAACTTTGCTCCTTTCCTTTTAACCCAGTTGGCTGCTGAAGCTGTCTACCAGTGTTTCCAGTTAGAGTAGGTGAGCGGTCAAAACGACAATATGTGTCCATGTGCGTCGGGTGCGTGTGGTCATTTACACACAGATGAGTCTGCTACCAGGTAGTACAGAGTATCTGTTAATGCCTTCCATCCACAGAGTTCATTCGCAGGTTAAAACTAAGAGAGGAAGTAAGTAGAGGCCATGTACTCTGACAATTTCCAGACTTCAGTCTAAATAGTTTCTCCTCCCACAAAAGCATTTTTAACTAATGACAACTAATGCATTATAATAGTTGTCTTTTTTATGTTATTTTCAAGTAAATCTATAGCATTACATCCCACACACACCTAGATAGACTAAGAAAAGCATGGGACATGAATAAAGCACAACAACTGATGATAGAAATACTTAAGATGCTATCCAAGTCCAGAAAAAAAAAAATCATACATTTCCAAACTGTAACTTATAATTAAGAAAGAATAAATTAAATGCCTTTGTCTGAACCAAACAGCACAACAGCCCACCAGCTGCTAACCAATCAGGAGCTGTGATGTAACAGCCCGTGAGGCAGTGATAGGAAGACAGCAGGAAGGGAAGGAGAGAGAAGAAATCAAATGAGGAAGAAAATATAATGATATTGAAGCAACAGCCATTTGGCAGCACTTTAGATTTTTTGAAAAGTAAAGTAGGATTCAAAGACAAAAAGCAGATCAGCTAAGTTCAAAACCACTGCAACACACCAGAAAACTCACATTTAAACTGCTACTACTCAATTTAAATCCTGCATACCTTTCATTGTCTTCATTTTACTGTGTTAATGTTTACTCATGTCACAGGACAGCTGCGTTATCAGTGCTCCAGCTAGCTGCTGAAGCACTGATAATAGTGATTTTAGTCACAATATAGAATACTCTTCCAGATTTCGACATCCAGAAGGCTGCTGCATTTACAGATTTGTAACAAGGAAATAATAAAAGGTCTGATATCTTTACAATACCACAATATTCTATGATGTCATTTTGATACTGGGATAGTGTCCAGAATATAACCAACAAGCTTTTTACATATTGTGCACAAACACTGACTGACTGAGCAGAAAAGACAAACACAGGCCGTGGATTGTATCAGCTCCACCTTACAGATTCATGTGACTTTCCAACCATCACCTGACTATCTCTCTCATTTCTATGGCAGCTGCTTACAGGCGCCGCAACAAGGCAAGACTTGACCATATGTCAAATTGATGTTCAGGAAATGTAAAATATTGAGGAAAAGAGTGCCACACAATCACTAAAACATCTCCATGCTCCATCCATAAAACACAGGATCACAAAATGGCGAGCAACCAGCCGATATCCAGAGCTACTGATAAAGTGTGCCTTTGACCGAACCCTCAGAGATAAAGGGAGTCAACCTTTGGGACAGGAGGGGACAACTTCCAGTGGGCCCTCCCCCCTGAAAATGCACCATGTACATGTCCTCATATTTACATGTGAATCAAGAGGGGAAGCAAAAGGAGAGCGGTGTAATCAGTGGGTCACTTTGCATATCCAAACTTCCTTTTTCAGGCAACAGAGGGGCCCTCCACTGTGTCCGAGGTAGAGCCATCAATGCCTGCACCTTGCCACACAGCAGTTATCAGCATTTCCCAACTACACTATCTAAAGTACAATTGTATTAAGAAAAGCTGAGCACAAATGATAGTAAAACTGAAATCATGACCCACATAGGTTTTGTAGAGCAAACCTGACAGCAAAATGAAAAACTAGTTTTAACTAAAGCATCATTACGTCATTACAGTTTTTACAGACTAAAGTTACATCAATACAAAGAGTGTGAGGCTGACATTTTAATGCAGGTCAGATCAGGCTTTGCATATCGCCATGGAGATATGTCAAATACGCTGACGGTGAGGAGATATATGTATAATTTTCCACAGGACAACTACAATTGTTGCTTGACTTGCCACACCCAGAGTAAACATATCTCAGCCATATTCATATATGACCTGACACCAGCCCACACCACATAGCTTTCACCTCAAACAGGACATAAAGAGCACAAACAAAGCAAGGGTAGAACTGTAGCCTGGGTCTAAGAGCTGCACACAAAAAAACCATGTTCATTCACATGTGCTCATTAAAGCTCCCTAATGTAAAAGCTCAAAATCATAAACACAATAAATGTTTTTTTAGAGTTTTAACTCACTATTGTGCGCAGTCGATGAGCTGGTATTCATTGGACCTCTCAAAGCATGCTTTCACTCCTTCATCGTCCCACAGCTTCTTTGCGTGATCAAAGAACTCCTGAGGAAAAAAGAAAATAATATTAAGAAACAAACAACACAGTTTAAAACTAGTTAAATACATGTGTGACAATTTACAAGCACGTTTCCTTTCACCACTACTAAAGTCTGCAACAATTCTCAAATTTAAAAAGAAAAGAATAGAAAGACCAGCACAATGAGCACCCCAAAACTTTTGCAACTGCATGTAATTGAGATTTGCTTTGTAGTAGTTTGCTGCCCAGCACAGAGGGCTTGCCGAGTTGGAGGAAGAAGAGCAACCTGAGAGGAAGTTCATTCAAAACAGGCATTTCAGGTGCCAAGTATGTCTTTAGTATTTAGTTTTCCCTTGAGCATGTCTTCAGAATCTATCCTTCATTTGCCAATAAACAATAACCTGTTACAGCTTTGGCATAACTGAAAAATGCTCATAACAACAACAACGTAATAAGCACAAAGAAATGTTTAGAACAAGAACATAAGTTGCACCAATAAGTAAAAGACTATCTTTGAGCCTGAAGAAAGCCGGGCAGATATGTAGAGAAATCTGCAGCAGTCTAAATGCAGAAGTGCTCCATCAGGATGCACTGCCATCACACATGATCATCCACCATGCATACCTCTAGTCAATCACCTGGAAATGACAACAGGGTGCTTCAAAATAAACCAAACACACACATTCACAACTCAAGTACTGTAAATAGGAAGGTGAATTATGGAGCACATTTTTTAAACAGTTTTTTTAATCAAAACTTTTTTATTGTGGAAATACAAGACGGAGCAAATGCTGTATGATATTATGTAAACAATATCAGTGCAGCAGAATACAAATTAAAATGATGTGATTACATATTGCCAATAGCTTCAACAGCAGCTTCATTTTTGTTTCATTCAAATGATGATCATCCATATTTAAAAGTGATCCATCTGACTCTAGCTGTAAGACTAAGGGAGTTATGGGTTCAAGCCACACGACGCTGCACCCCTAACACATAAATATGATTGACACCTTTTGTTGTAATCATGCATTGCTGTCTGGCAGGGCCATTTCAGAGCACCAAAAAACAAGAATTTTACTGGCTGAGACTGCATTCATTGATCACTCTGGCCAATAACTTGCACTCCAGCCCTTTTTTCCACAACCAAAACAGCAGGTGAACATGGAGATCCCTACACAGTCTGCGTGCCATGCTGTTGCACATGTGCATTTAAAATATGACATTTAACGACACTGCGTGTCTTATCCCCGAATGGCTCAACAATCCAACAAAACGCATATATTTTTTCTACAGACATTTTTAGGAAGAAAGGATCGGCTGCACCACAGTTCCAGTATCTTCTGCAAATATACACTTCAACCAGAGCCAACCCATTTCTTTTAATGTTGGTGGCAACATCCTAAGAATTATTTGCTCAAGCACAACGACCAGTAGGAGCAGAGGAGGTAGTAGAATATCTTGCTCAACAGGTATGATTTCCAGATAACGCCACAAGTCAGAAAGACAGGTCACAGCTTCTCAAGAGTTTGTCAAATTAAATCAAACTTCTGAAACCCTGCTGTGCCACAATGTTGCACAAAACTGTTAGTAAACTACAAAGCTTACACATTTTCGATGATAAAGAATGACTCATAAACTTGACTAAATCGGATAAAACTTCAATATATCAGATTACTTCTTAACAGTACAAAAACAAATCCCTGCACTTGAAATGTAATAAGACCTATCTTGTATATATGACCGTATATTGTTGTAGTTGCACAGTATCTAGTTAAAAAGAGCCATCATTACAGTTGTAGTTTTTTTTAAACTATAAACACTCCTATATTATCTTTCAAAAGAAGTCAACCTAAATGTTATGTCATTCTTTTCTTTCCACAAAATGTGTATGCCCTTCAGTATTGCTACTCTAATACATGAATTACGCACACTTAGAATCTAATTCACAGGCTAATTTTGAAAAAAAAAAGAAAAAAAGTTGCTAAATAGTCATTTAAAAAAAGTTCATTTTTTCTCCCAAAATACACTGATTTAACCTACACTCCTGCTGTGCATCCATAGGCGCAATGCTGTAAATGACTATACATAGTTTTAGTGCTTCAGCTGACTTCCTGTTCCTGGACAAAGGAGAGCATTATGAGGGGAACTCATCTCATCAATGACTTTAAGACATTTCCCAGGACTCTCTGTATGCCCTAAACAAAGATGATTGGGCTAACATCCCGCGTTGCCTCCTGTGAACACGTCTTTCAGATGGGCTCCTCCTCTACCCTGGCACCACCACATGACTCTGCACTCAGCACTGGCTCTGTGCTCCGACTGGGGAGAGAGGGCGAAAGTAGCCCTGAACCAGAGAGAGAGAGGGAGAAGGAGCCTGATAAACGATCACATGCTCCGGGAGATCTCCTCTCGGCAGATCCGGTGATTAAGTTCAACATGGAGAAAATCCACTGATCCAGTCATTACAAGTTTCACAGAGTAAGAGATATTAATGTCTGTTTATACTTGTTTTCACACTTGTACACACTTCAGGAAGAACCTGAACACTTTGATGCCATGATGCCACATACTGTAAGAAAAACATGTCACATGAATACATAATACATCCATAGTTTGGCTCTTTATAACAAAACATCTACCTGTTGGACCAAACTCCTGATTAACAAAGAAAAAAAACTGGAACATGTGCTTAATTTACTTCCCCTTCAGCTGAAGTTAAACCTTAACACTCAGCTCAGCTAATATGAGCAAGAATCAACATCACAGATTACACTCTTGCTACTAGTTGTGCAGGTCTCTTTAGATTTTTACACCAGCAGACATGGAGGGGGCTTGAAGCCTTAAAGAAGGGCCCGACTAGCCTAGTTTAGGGCTTGGTGGGGCGAGGATGAAGAGTAGAGGGTGGAAGGGGCAGAGAGGGGAGGAGGGGAAGGCAAGTATGGTCCTCGGGGCTCTTTTCCACAGAGGCGTGTGACACTGGGCCTTTGAATAAATGTAGTGTGTGCTGCAGTGCCCTACAGAGGAACTGATAACGCAGAAAGAGACCAGGAGGGAATTTGCTTTAACACAAGTTTTTTTTTGTTTGTTTATTTTTTTAACTCTTTCCTGTGTCTTCTTGGTCTGTTTCCACTCCCACTTTCATCACAAGCCATGAGATGCTGATTTTCTTGTGCCTCTGCTAGTACTGACTTTCAGCTCAGCCTTGGTTTAATCAAGTAAAGTTTGTGATGTAATGTCAATTGAATCATATAGGTCAGGCTGACAGAACAAAATGGCCTACATTTCATTCAACTTATCAAAACAACACTGTGAAGCAAATGGCTTGCATCTTCTGTCACAAGGGTTACGCTCTGCAGAGAGCCTTGGCCTTAAAATGTACAGAAACGGCAAAAACAACCAGCCCTGTAAACCTCCATCCAGAATCACCCAGACCACCTGTTAGCTGCGAAGGAAACTATCATCTCATTTATTGGACTTGAATAGTGTATCAGTATTAGATAACAGTCACCCGACACGACGACTTTCATGGGTTATTTCGGTTAAAGAGTACAGACAAATTTAGCTTGAAAAGAGAGCAAAAAAGCAAAAAGAGAGGGCGCGCGGCTGTTCATCTTTCATAACGTGGTTCCAAATACAGATCAGCCTCCCATGCCACCCTCTGCCCCACATCAGGTATCCTCAAGTGATCAATTAGAGGGAAAACAAACTTCTAGGACTCAAAATGTTCCACATGAGGAAATCCCTAACAAGTTAACATCAAAGGAATGCTGGAAAGGTGTTACGCTGGACAAATGTAGCTGGAAACACAGGGGGCCAAATTTCTTAATCAAAAGCAATAATTGCAGATTATTGTGTCAACTTGCATCAGACAATATTAGAAAACAAAGAGGACAAACTTCTGTGGGCCTAATCCTGACCCCATTGTCTGTGCTATATATAAACAGAATTAACAGGTTTCAAATGATACTGTTACAGTGACAAACGTATTTCCAGTAAAATGACACATGAAGTCAACATGTCTGAGAGTGAAACAACATAGTGTAAAACAGGAGCCAAGGCTCATTTGAATTTGCTTCACTTCAGTTGACAGACACTGTTGAGTGGCTAACGTTGCTACAGCAGTGGCATTTGTTTCCATTTGCATAGATGACAGTTTGCATCGGTGCTTTCTGGTCCATGGGTCTGTTAGGCCAAGCTACCACAGGAAAAAGTTTCTGAAAGGGAAACTTTTCCTATGAGCAATAAGCACCCATCAGAACAGGTAGTGAACAACATGTAAATACAGTACAAAGAGGAAAAACAGTCCCAAAATAATTTCCATTCATTAAAGTGCAAGCTAAACTAAACCTTTTTTTTTTTCAGTAAAAATCAGCACAGACGCCATGTAAGAATTCTACTCTTTGAATATCTTTACTGCTGCATTGTTTGCAACTTAACAAGCCAAAAAGCTATCTGAGAAGATATTTCAAGCAATTTTTATTACTACTGTGAAATGTCATGACTTAAAGCAGCTAATAATACAATAACCAATCTTTAACTTCCAAATCATAACCATGCTTTTCAACCTATAACACTCCTAAAATCAACATTTAACATGACTTCTATCTTTGCGCTACAACTTTAAACTGACAAGCATCAATAAAAACAGAAGTTTCAACAGCTGCAACAATCAGGCGAATGCTTGCTTAATAGTTAGAGGAAAAATAATCTCAAATATTTTAATGACTACCTATAAAATTGTTTTAGTCAAACTATACTCATCTGACTATTTAATGGTTATCAATTTGAGGCCATTCTCAAGCAGAGAAAAAAAAGAGAGCAATTGTCACTTTTAGTTTCTGTAATTGACAGATTTACAGCCTTTCTACATTTGAAATAATTACAAATGTAGTTTTAAACACTGAATATGTCACCTTTTGTTCTGGAAAAAATTTTACAGAAAGTTTTCACACTTTTCTGACACTTCATGGACAAAATCCTTCACATACATGAGTAATTACCAGAGTAATTGATAAGCGATAAATAAAACAGCAGCTGCTCTGGACAAAATGTCATTTTGGTACATGCTTACGTAGCAAGACATTCAGTCAAACCAAGAGAGTCACAGATTGTCTGCTTCTTCTTATCCGTTCTAATACCTTATCACAAAACATGACATCATCTGTCCAGAATTTTCCCGGCAAAATATGCTTCCACATTTCAAAACGGCGCCAACAGATGAAAGCCACAGGTTACTGACTGGCTGTGTTCCTGTGCTGATGTATTGGATATCATGCCTGGTGGCACTAAGTGACAATGTAGTGGTGACACTGACGGCACAAGCAAAGCCTGAGACTGCTGACAAGCACAGTCGCTCCAAACAGAGCCATGTTGTTCCCTTTGGCTTGGCCAGGCCTGGGAACTCAACGCCGACTCTCCCCATGGCCCCGGCCCTCATACAACACAACATCACAGCAGCGAGGGCCACTGCTGCTCCGTCAGGAAATTAACACCCAACTGCTTCTTACGGTTACTCTTGTGATGTCGTCTTAAATAAAGCTGCTGAGAGGGAAGCTGGGAAACAACATGATAAGATGTAAGATGGCAATGCAGAAAGAATAGCACTTTAAGGACAAAGTGTTGCTGTACAGCTTGTGATTGTGTGGATTAGACCAGAGTACAGTTATAATATCCAAAAAAAGAGCTAATTATTCCACAACACCTCAACAATTGTCTGATTTTAAGACTTTTTTTTTCAAACTATGGTTAAAAGAGACTATAACCAAATATTAACTCATTTTCTTTATCAATTCTTTTCATTGATTCACAATTTTCCAAATCTTCAAATGCTGTATTTTGTCCAAAGCTCAGAGAAAAAACAAGCAACTTGTCCTTCTGTTGAAGCTGAAACTGTATACCTTTTCTCTTAAAAAGAAACATATCAGCTGATCATCTCTGATCAGTGCAAAAAACAAACAAACAGTAATGCCTTTTGGATCAGTTTTGCAGTTTTTAAATGGTTTTAGTACCTCAATGTCATGAAGAGAATGGAAAGTTTTATCAGATCTAAAACATGTCAAAAGTGCTGATCAATACACCAAACAGAAATTAGCCACGTATTCCTCTCCCATGAAACATCAGGTTAATACCTCACTGTGGTTCCAACAAAAGGGCATTAACAAAAAATATTCAAATCTCTGTGAGTCTATCTATAGTCCTGTATCAATTTGTCATTTCTGCTTTTTGGGTGCAGCAAAACTAGCGTCAAACAAGGAAGACTTTCAGAATTATGTAAAACATTATCTACATTTCCAACACATGTGGCTGATCCCATACTGAAAAGAGTCCCATGTGCTCCAACTCGCATTCAAATCCACATACAGTGAATGAGCTCCAGCTTTGACAAGGAATCAAGCTTTCAACAAGATCCTGAAGTTAATAACTCTTAATTAATCATTTTCATTCTTAACTTCGTATTCCTGAAGCAAAAGACAACATGGCTTCTAAAAAAAGGCCCATTGTACTACAGCAAAAAGAAAGAAAGAAAGAAGAAAGAAAGAAAGAAAGAAAGAAAGAAAGAAAGAAAGAAAGAAAGAAAGAAAGAAAGAA
>JBBBVU010000008.1:22649472-22663513 GCA_037177055.1 Atherinosoma microstoma
GAAAGAAAGAAAGAAGAAAGAAAGAAAGAAAGAAAGAAAGAAAGAAAGAAAGAAAGAAAGAAAGAAAGAAAGAAAGATGGGGTCTGTTATGGCAAAATCACAGCTGACAATCCTGAGCTACACCACTAAAATCTACATTATCAGACCATTTATCAAAAAAGCAAAGCCATACCATTACAAACCATGAAACACCCACAAACACACATTCCGAAGAGACAAAAAGGGCATGTGAAGACACACACAAACACATTGGAATTTCATAAAATGTCTTACCTGTGAATAGTCAAAATCAGAGAGTGGTGCTATGCTTTTGATGTATTCGATTCTGAATTGGTCCTCTGGATTGGCTAACGGGACTGGGGGTATTAAAGTGCTCATCGCAGACACTATAGTCTACAAAGCAAAAGTTGAAAGAGAGAGAGGGGGGGGGGGACAAGCATTAAGCGGGATGACTACAGGAAAAACTATTCGTAAGCCTGTATAATAATCAGTAAAATGGGATTGCAGTGGGATTCAGTGTAACAACAGAGTCACTAAGCACATTTGGTAGGTGAGGCAGATGAAACTCACCACTATGGCATCCTTCACGTTTTTCCGAATATCTTGGACTTTCTGTTTCTTTTCTCTGGATGGAGACAGAACGGACACATGAGGCAGCGATTACAAAAACATCACAATGGCAAATTACAATAGTTTTATCATCAAATTAGCTATGAATAAGTTAGCGCCAGGTTGGGCTGCAATGTAGTACAATTTAACACACAGTTTAGGGGCCTTATTTTTAAAGATTTATAATATTAAATCTTACTAAAGTGGAAAACCAAATTGATGTAGTTATTTGTAAAAACCTGGCTAAGGTGAAAATGTCTAGACTCGATGGAATGGATTTCCCTGCTGGTCACGCAGAGGTACTGCACGAGTCCAGGCCTATGGTGAAATTTTCTTGCAAAACTCTGAGGAATCAATTATAAATACAACTTATCATGAATAGCTACTCTTTTTTTCTTCTTCAACATTTAAGGTAAGAGGATCTTTCCTTCTTTTTTTAAATAAATAAATCAGCCACAGCTCTCTTGTGGGCCCCACCTCGATCACTGCACCGGCGACACGCTCCCAAGTTGTTTGCTTTGTTTGTCAACCCATTATTTAGTCCACAGGAATAACATGTGTTGCCAGGTTTTTAATCTTGCTCTACCATCACTGTGATCCGGCCCTCCAAAAAGTTTATTTTATCTTCTGATCTACGGCTTAAGCTGTAAGATCCAAACTGATCTTTAGACTTACTGATCACAGGAATTCAAGCTACAAACTGGATTCTCCTCAGCCTCTATGAATAACCCATAAACACAATATTACATATTATCTTAAGTCAAACTTAAAGTAAAACCCCAAAACATTTTAGAAATCAGAATCCAGGTGAACAGGTTAAATTCAAAGGTGCAGCCATTTTTCCTCTCTCTCTCTCTCTGGATCTTAAACCTCCAAAATCCTACATTATATGCTTTAAGATCATACCTCCCATGAATAAATACTCTCAATATATACAAATAAAGAGTATTTTCATACAGTTACATGACTCTGACATGTTCTAGGCCCGTTTAAAACAGACCAGTTAAGATCAATGCCATGGCAAGGCCTTGCAGCAAAACAAATCATCAATAGGCCTGTGTCGATCACAACCTTTCACTCTCTTGCATGAAAGAGGAAACTGACTCTGTGTGCCACTGAGATCCTCACATATGTCTGATAACTGCACACGAAAAGGAGGAGGGAAAAAAAAGACATTAGTTGCTTTGCATGAGATACAGGGCCCAACAGGCGCTGCAGTGCCTGGGGAAAATCCATTCACAGGCTGTACTCTGGCCTCGACAGTGTTATTCATTAGGAGGGAGCCGTAAAAATAAGCATTAATGTTATTTTGAGCCGTTAATGTTCCTATTTAATAAGCGTATTGAATAGCACTCACTCAGCGTTGAAGCCGTTGACGTGTAGAATCCTCATCTGCTTCACAATGGTGCTTTTTCCGGACTCTCCCGCACCTTCGGAAACACACCAAAAAAAATAGAGAAAAATGTCACCAAATGACCACAAACGGGGGCATCCTGGTTAGCGTGAAAACCCAGAAATGTTTAGGAAATGAAGCCAGTTAATTGTAGGCTCTGGAGCTTCGCTTCCATCAATATCCACCCCCATGACATATTATTGCAAGCGCTGTCAAATGGGGCTACGTGTTCGGTAAACGAAAGGGATTACGGTTAGCTTACATTTCAGATAGCCATCACATATAAATCAGCCTTACCCAGTAATAACAGCCTGTGTGTTGCTTTATATGCTTGTCTCTCCTTTTGCAGCTGTTTTTCTATCTTTTTATTAGTTTCTCGCTGTGCCTTTTCGTCGATGCGTTGATCTTCAGTCTTGCTGTTGCCCAAACAACCCATCTTCCGTCGCCCTAACCCTTCCTTGTGGAATCGTAAAAAATATAAAGATGACACCTGGGATGATATTGTGGTTTCGAAATAACACCAGAATGAGTCTACTGTAAAATAAAAAGGGGGAAAAAAGAAAATCTCGGCGAGGCTTCTCCGTCGGAGGGAGGAATATGTTCCCCGTTACAATTCCGCTTCAGCCGCAGCCGACCGTCATCCAAGCCGACGAAGAATAACGACTCGTTTCAGCGAAGAAATATCAGACAAATATACATAAATAAGAAGAGAGAGGGGGGGATTTCAATTTCTGGGAATCCAGTCAACTGTTCCTATCGCGTCTCCAGCCCCTCTCCTCTCTCTGTTTTTTTTTTTTTTTTTCTATCTGAATTTCTATCAGTATTTCTGTCTCTTTAACTCAGCACTGCCTCTCTCTGTGGCACCAGGAAGTAGCCGTAGACCGTGTAGGTGGAAAACAAACCTGCGTTAAACTGTAACATTAACAACCCGCACTCAAATAGCATTTTATAACTTGTGTGGTAAAGGAAAGAGAAGCCATTCCCGATTTAGTCCTTCGCTATCCTGGTATCAAACTAATCGGCGAAAGGGGTGGAAGCCCGTACGCCTCTGTGCTGCTTTACATGAGGGGCTGGGTCTCTCTCTACTTGTTGGCTTTCAGTCTGTGAGATGGCCCTGACCCAAACTGGCAACCCATTTACTGTATCCGTGTGCACTGGTTTTAGGTCTGGCAACACAATATAGTGGTCCAGATTACTGTAGAAGTTAAAGTTTGTGCTAAAGTCCTAAATTAGATATTTTTTCACGGTATAACAACAGCATGTAGGGTACTTGTATAGTCACATTACAAAATGGTTCCTACCATATTTTTTTTATACATTATATGATTTATGCTGTTTGTTCTTCTTCTTTGTCTACAGGAAAGATGCAAAGATTAAATTTTATGGTAAAAACTTTACTTGAATTCAATTTAGAGTTGTTTTACTCATGTAATCCTGGTAACATACTGCTACACCTTAACTATTTTACCATCAGAGGTGTGGAAGTAGAACTACAACAGAGCAGAGGTACTCTACCACAAGACGTGCATCAAAATCTTCTTGAAGTAAAAGATAGAAAAGTTTAAAGTAATCAGTAGCATAATACACTTAAAGCACTACAAGTACTTGTCATTTGTAATCTCACATTCTAGAACAGTGCATATTTTATCATTGGATTACTCAAACATTAATGTGACTATCACTTTAATGTTGCTACTGGTAAAGCTGGAGCTTCCTTTTACAACTTTATTTCAGATGCTTTTAAGAAGTCTCCCTGGGGAGAAACTCTAAACGGTTTCACTGAGGTAAGGAAACATCACATTAGTTATCAAAAGAATAATATAAATGGCTGTGAAAGATTTCAAAACCCAGTCAAATTAGTTCGGAGGGAGTGATCATTTTTCACAAAGTCAGAAACTAATAGAAACCTTAAGACAGATCGTATGTATTTAGTGTTCAGATGTAAAACTGCATAATGTGGTTATCTTGACTCACTTGTTTAGTGTATATGGCATTAAACATCATAATCATTATATTATAGGCATCCATGAATCAGCAAAAGCAAAAAGTTTAGTTTCCCCCACCCCACCCCCATATTTTCCCTAAAATTTTATGTCGCAGGCTTCTAAACTTCCCTTGGAACATCAATCTAGTCTTACCTTTACAAAAACAAATGTATTTTGATTTATATTTTATGTTTGGAATGACTAATCTGTATTGGTAGGGTTACAATAACTGAGCAACTTTCCAGCCATACTAATATTAAAGTAAAATTTAAAAAATGCATTATCCCACATTACAACAGTTCTTCATGTTATATGTTCCAACCATTTTCTAAATGGATGGAACATATAACAGTGTTGGCTGTATTCAATGCCAGGCTATCACAGAGACCAATGAGACAAAATATGCGAGCTTCCAATCACTCTTGGAGTCAGTTTAGAATTACAAATGAATCAAACATGCATGTTTTTTGGACTGTGATAATGCCACAAAGAAGTACCTCAGCCAAGATTCGAACCAAGACCCTTGCTGTAATGCAACAGTCCCTTTGGCTGAAAAATTGCAATATTTGCAGTAAATAATCTTTCAAATAATAAATACAACTTTTTGTAGATTGTAGATACTTACCTGAGTACAAGTGCATAACTTGTACTCAAGTAAAGAAATTAGATTCATACAAAAGAAAAATCTTACTGCAGAAATATATATGACACAACGACAATTGGTAGTTTACTCTAAAATAGTACAGCAAATTAAGTACAGAAACACAATCGGGGCAATTCGGGACAGATCTTTGTATTTTACTTGAGTATTTACATGTTATAGTTCATATACCTTTAGCTTGATTATCTTCCACATATTTACTTTTTTCTCTGCTATATTCATTCAACAGGTACATTTTCTTCTTAATTATACTGCACCACTCAGGAAAAGTAGCAATAACCTTCAGTAAAACAAAAATACTCTGTCCATTATTCATGATATAGTACTTAAGTATTTATCAGTAAAAGTAAAGAGGAACTGTCCTCTTTTGTGTGATAAATCAAACATTATATCATTATTATTGATACTTGAAGACACACAGCTTTTTACTGTTGTAGCTGTTGGTGGAGCTGATCTAAACTAAGACATTTAGGTAGTTTACTGTAAATTATGTCATGTTTTGACAAAGTAATCATGAATGTGACAGTCAAAACTGTGATAGCTTTTTGGTGACTTTAAGGTAAAGTGAATACACTTTACATTGGCACCACAGTGCTGGGGCTATTTCAGTGTCTGTATAATGTATATCTGGAAATGGTAGTTGCAAATTAAGAATATTCATTATTGTATTTTCTTTAAAAAAAGAATCAGTAGCCTATGTGATAGACATTTCTACAAAAATGTCTTGCAATTTCTTTAGGAAGAACAAAAATGTAAATATGAAGTGTAATTTTGTATTGTGAGTTGTACCTTGGTACATTGGGCCATTGTTAACAACCTTATAGTAGTAGATCAACTAAAATCAGCTCCCAGCCACCAACAACAACAATAAATTCCCTTATTTATTGAAGTTTATTAACTACAGCATTCTTTTTGGTGTATAATGAGTACTTTTCTTTAACAGAAGTTTGTCAACGTAATTAAACTAATAATGAATATCTTTCATTATTACAATGAGAAGAGTAGAATTCTGAGTGTAGTTTGATGTTCATGTGGACTAACAGTTTTCCAACTGGAGCATCAGCTGCCCTTTAAAGATTTTGAGATGAGTGGGTTTACTATTTTAGACTTTCTTCTTATCTCTAGCCATTTAATATTACCTCTTTACACCTCTAAAGACAAGTAAGATAAATGAGTCTAAGAAGCAAACAGGGGGAAATATTTAAATATGGCAAATAATAACTGAGAGGGGGCGGCGCAAACTGAAACAGCGTTATAGGGTTTGAGTCTTCCAACCCTGTAACACAAATGACTTGGTTTTCATTCTAAATCTACTTCAGGCTCAAATTTTCCTTTTAATAATTAATCAAAAACATAGAAATCATACAAGTAACCAACTAAACTCATAAGATCCACGCAGAGCACGATTCTACTGTAAAATAGCAGGGACACCGGAGGAGATAAAAATGCCATTTAGGTCTTTTACATCACCATAAAGACGTAATCAACTCCACCACAAAATACAAAGTCCAACCAGCATAGCACAAGAATATGTTAATAATACCAGAGGCAATAAGTAAAAGAAATAGCCTTATGTGCTTTTATGGTGTGTGAAATTCCAAAATGATCTCATTGTCTTACAGTGATGTTTCAGGAAAACGTTAACACACCTCCATGTCATACTGTATGCCACACCTTAGCAAATAGAAAGAGATGTTCAGAATAAATAATTGCTCAGTGCAATGTCCTGTTTACTCATAAATATTTACCTGCCAATCCTACCAAATAGATCAGCCCCAATTATAGATCACCGAAAGATGAAGGTTTTGTCTCAGGGAAGGTCCATCTGAAGGTTTAGTTTTCAGGACTTCACTTGACTTTTAGAGAGATATTGATCATCATTATTTCAGTTGATGACATACATACATACATATATACATACAAAGTGTCGCATCTACAACAGGACATGTACGACAATCGCTGAACTCTGACAGTGAATGTCATGCTTTTGTCAAGGAAACAGAAAGCCGTGTGACTGTTGTGTTTATGTTTAGCTTGCTGTGGCTTCCTGTTGAACAAAATACGTGGTTTTCTCGGGGCTCTGCTTTTCACTAACCAATACTTTACCGAAACTACTGTTGTGTTGCTTTTAAGTGACAATAGTTGTAACGACTCCATCCTGTTCATTAAAGAGCACATGATGAAGTTTAACACTGCTACTCTGTTGCATTTGGGCCCTGAAAACTCATAAATGTGCAGGACACATGAACTAAAATCACCCATAAGCCCCTAAAAAGCTCACAGAAACCCATGGCTCATTATTTGTGGGAGATATAAAAAGGAATTTGGCAAATGCGATGCAAATACAAGTGTCCCATAGTGAAATCAGTGTAACAAAGTTGTGCAACATGCAAATCCTAACTAAAACCCTGACTTCACCTGTAGCAGTGGGACAATAAAGCTTCTATCAGTAGTCCTCTGATACCAAAAGAGAGAATAATCCTGTCGCTCCACCTTAAAAAGCAAGGTCAAAACGAGTGGCTGACCCACAACACCCTCTAGTGATCAAACTCAGTACTGCATGAATGTTGTAGATACTGTCAGCTCCCTATGAATGACACACAAGTAGGTTTTGCTGCATAAATTATTGTCCTTTTAAGGAAGCACTGTCTCATATTTATATTTAGCTTGCTCTGGCTTCCTCTTAACAAGATTAAAATGGTGTGCTGTTGCTTATTTTTATGTTAACTCCCCCTTTAATCAAAGGTATTTTTTTGCGTGTAACTTCACTTGATGTTCAACATTCATTCTTTTGAGTTTGAAACCAAATGTCATTTCACATTCATCCTCTGAAGGAGGGGGGTTTCTTCATATAAGAATGAATCTGTGACATCTCAACTACAACCCAAATTTTTGTAAACTATGGCTTTAAAATAACTTAGAACATATGTTTCTTTTAAATTAATAATCAAAGATATTACATGTTAAAGCTTAGAAATTTCATAGATTTTTTTCAAAAAAATTCTGCTTATTTTTTTAACTAAATGCCAGTAAAATGTTTGAAATAAAAAAAAAATTAAAAAAGGTGTGTCATGCCAAAAAAAAAGAGAACAGAAACACACAAACAATACCTGGTGGAACATCTCATTGTTGGATGATAAAACAGATCAAAAAAGGCTGCAAAGAATTTGGATGTTTCATCATTGACAAGTTAAAACTTTACCCTTTAAAGAAAATAAAACTTCAGAACTGTTGCTTCATCTTGGACTGATCTCATTTAAGATGGACTGAGGTTAAAGGGGAAACTGTTCTGTGGTGTGATTAATCCAAACTTGAAATTCTCTTTGGAAATCATGGATGCTGAATCCTCCACACAGCAGAGGAGAGAAACCATTAATCAGCATCTGGGATGGGATGGAGATGCATAAGTGCAGTCGGTAACAATGCAAGTTTTGGAGCAACATGTTGCCATCCGCAATCTTTCATGAAGTAAGAATAGGAAGACGTGTTTAAAAGGAGAGGTGATGCAGCACAATTTTAAACGTTATCCTGCACCAACTTTGTTGACATATGTTGCAGACAACAAATGAAACATTGAGAAAATATTTTTCAAAACTGCACAGATAAAACAATTTCTGTTGTCTTTATATTCTATTCCCTCAAATCTGTTTTTGTTCATTTGACACAGCATCACAACTTTTTTTTGGATAGGCTGGAAGATTTTGAAGCCAAATAAGGTCCAACATGACACATGAAACAGAAGACTGAGAAAGCAGCCAGTGCACAGCCGACTTTTATGCAACGTACAATACATGAAATTATCGATCCAGAAGCAAAATTACTGAACAGATCGGCAACATAGCTGGGAGAGGGCTTTAACTAATCAATAGATGATTTGTAAGTAATATAAGAAGTTATAATTCATCATTTATGTTTCTGTTGGTATTTATGTGTTTGCACAGATTTAAAAGATCTTTCCACATCTTCTATTCTATCAGAAGTCCATTTTGACTTCAGACTTTGACACCGACTTTACGCCTATTTCTAGACCATCATATCTAAATGGCAAAACAGCAGCCTCGCCTCTACTGATTAAGGTTTAATTCCCACAGACTGGCAGTGTAAGACCATAAAACAAAGTTGTTCATCAGTTCTCTGCAATGCAAAGTTACATTTGGATTTTTAGCACAGGATTGCATGTTAATACATTTACTACCCTTGAAGAGCGCAGGCTTTCTGGCTGGATAAAGATAATAATCATCAGAATGTTATAGCAAATTCAATAATACCAATACTTTAAAGAGTTATTTTCTGTACAAGAATATTCTCCATTTATTTACTGACCCAGACTATAACTGAAGCATGTACTGTATAAACGAGGCACACATCCAAATGATACCGAGCTAAATTTAGCCTCCTTGAAATGTTTTTCCTAAAGCTGGAAAGAACTTTACAGCCCTCTCTGTGGGGACAGAGGCTCTTGATAAAACATGAATAATACAGTAAGCAAATGTGGAGTACAGGTCTAATCCAATGTCCTTTAGATGTGCTGTGGTTTCCTTTGATGCAAGTAAGAATATTCCCATCACAGCTCTGCTATCAGTATCACAAATATGACAATAACTTATGTTCCAGTACCTCTTGTCGGTGATTTCATTAACTAGGAACTTGGTGAGTAGCAAAGTTCAGCGATAGTCAATGATAAAACTCATTTAGACCGAAGCAAAGTTCACCCAACTACTTGCATTTGTAAGAGGAGGGACGGCAGGCCTGTGCTGCGTGCCTCTGTAGATGAGTAAGAGTTTCCAAAATGTGGCTTCACATGCAGGACAGTGGCTCAAAAAACAAACAAATAATAAAACAATACATGACAATTGCCACTAACTTCCAGCAAGCTATTCACTGGCCTGCCCGCTACCTCGTTTCAGTCAAACGCAGCACTGCAGGCAGCCTGTTGTTCGGGCCCACGGAGGTGATAAGGCCGAGATATGAAACGACCAACTAAGGACTTCTAGGAAAGCTGCAACAGATACAATCACGGGCCAGTGCAGAATCTGATCCAAAAGACAAAACAATAAAGTAACTTCCTCTCCAAAAGATAATAGGAACTTGCCTTCCAGTTCCCAAGTCTATTCTTGCAGTCGAGAATAAAGTCTATTGGAACTCTATTAAAAGACGTGAGACATATTTAACAATAGTTTTGTTATTCCAACTTAATCCATTAACACACACAGCGTTGGACTGGCAGTCTATTCAAAAAGTTGAATGTGTCCCCAGGTGTCCAGGTCACAACTTGTTGATCAGTGAGTTTTGTTTTTTAACTTGGAAAAAAAAAAGTTTTGAACTTCTAAAACACAAAATTACAGGTTGTATTTGAAGGCATCTTAACTTCACTTCCTTTGCAGATAGTATTAATTAGATTTTAACAACCCATCTTGCATTGTAATTTATACAAGAGTGATGTTCAGGAACTTTTTAGGAATGTGCCATTAAAATGACTTCTGTTATAAATGAGGGTAAAGGAGATAATTAATTCAATTCTGTTAATAAACTGATTAAATGTCCATTACATTTTCCAAGAGGCAAAGATTGTTCAGTTGTTTTACTAAAAATCCAAAATTAAAATGTAATACCACAAATGACCATGAAATACCAACATCTAGTATTCATATTTGAATATTTACAATCACTAAGGCTACTTAAATTTGACTTGGACCACTTAATCTGATCATTTTTGTTACATTCTCTTTATGGAAAATGAAGAAGAGTATTCATTTTGACAGTTTCCCTTATAACACTAGCATCTCTTTATCAGCTCAATTTACTCTGAAGCATTTCAGGTTAAATATAGCAAATTCACTACATCTAATTACTCAATGGA
The DNA here is from genome assembly GCA_037177055.1 of Atherinosoma microstoma. Lineage (NCBI taxonomy): Eukaryota > Metazoa > Chordata > Actinopteri > Atheriniformes > Atherinidae > Atherinosoma > Atherinosoma microstoma. Next base: position 22,659,981 of record JBBBVU010000008.1, read on the forward strand.
AATTGGGTACTGCTTGGGTAGATAAAACAATGTGTCGGCTGAAAAGATTTATTTTGCTGAATACTTACTAATCATTTGAATGTTCAAAGTATCAATAAATAACCTGTAGTCAGGTATGTAGTAATAATAAAGCAAAACAAAAATTATAATCAAGAAATGACCTGTAAAATCAACATTTTATCATTTATGTGCTCATTTTTGTTGAAAACACCTGAATTTTGATGATATCTGAAAGAAAGCTGTAACTATATATAAAAAAAACATCAACATGTATGCTGTGAAATAGCAAAAATGCAATGGTAGCTTTAAAAAAATCGACTAAAATCTGCTTCAATGAAAAAAATGTAGTCGCAATTTTTGGATATGAATTCATTCCATATAATTACCAATACTTCACTAAATAACTTCGGCAAATACAAACAGATAAAGTGACCCAGATTAGCTAGCATACGTCGCCTTGAAATGTAACACTATTTGAAAGGTGTCCACTTTCAGAGGAACTCAAACCACTTCGGTTCTCTGGCATGCAACAGGAGTCCTGCAGGGCATAAAGTCCCAAAGGCCTCTTCAGAAAAACCAGAAATGGCCTGTGGCTTGTGTTGGTTGAGGTATAGCAAAGGGAGTGTGACTCTATGGAGGGAAAATAGAGCCGCCTAAAACCACGATGACACGTTGAAGCGGCAGGTCAAACATGCTGCGTACGGTAACATTCAGCAGCAGCTCATAGAAGAATGTATGACACTTCCCTGTGTGACTTCATTAGGATGAGCCATTTCTTCCTGTGTGTAATTAGTGAGAGCTGTTTACTCAGGAAATTAAACTGGTGGCCATTTATTATGCAGAGAAAAGAAGTGCTGCACTTTTTAGAGTGAAGCAGACACATGCAGTGTGGCATCGAGCGTAACAAAAGAAAGTGAGGCCTGTATTTTACTGTAAATGTGTCAACACTTACACATTATTTTTCTCCACAGCAACACCTCCATGACACTGGTCAAGATGTTCTCAACTGACGTCTAACATAGTTTTGAAAACCAAAGAGCTCAACGGTCTTCATTTACACTTATTTCACTGAATTTCTGTTAGAAAAAAAAAGAAAAAAACACAACCGTCAAACTCAGTCTGTGTAAATCATGACTGTAGTGATTAAAATGTTCTTATGTAAATTCTTAAAAGCAGCCGGAGAGGTGAACACGAAGAGTGCTGTTAATTTTAGCCTTGCCGTTTGAATAAGACAAGTCCTAACCTACTTTTTTGGACAACAAAATCAGAGAGAGCACAACAACTCCGTCTGAGGACGCTGGAAAACACTGTGATGCACCTGACAAACATTTAGAGTCTAAATATAACAATACCAGATTAAGATGGGAGAATTTATCCCATAAAAATTTATAAAAAAAGGCCTGTAATTCTTGTGAAAAAGGTCAAACTGATGAGGGCAGCAGTTCAAAAACTTTCCTGGAGGACGAACACAACTTTTTACTCGGTCAGACCCCAACTTAGGAAGTAAGATTTGTCATTGCAAACAGGCATATGACATGCGAGCATCTGAAAACCTACTTGCAGTAATCTGAATACTAGTTACCCCTTTTTTATATCGATGGGAGAGTGAATCATTTCTGCAATGAAACTCCACAAGAAGAGGGACAGAAAGCACATGTGCACCTACAAATTCTAGCTTTCAACTATATAACAGGAGGCTACACATACTTCTACACAGCTGTATGACTATGCCTGAGATAATATACTGGAAATGTGCAACTGTTCCATAAAACACACTAGAGAAGAGATAGAAGGCCTCTATTTCTATATAATAACACTTATTGCACACTACTATGGTATACTAAACACTCTAATTCACTAAACTGTTGTAGTTGCTAGGGAAAATGGCAAAAATCTAGGCAGTCTCAAGACATCAAAAGACATTAAACTATACTTTAGATACATTTAAATATCGTGTTCTTATAATATAGTCATTACTGTATTTTGGTGAGTCCATTTCTTAATATAACCCTATCAAAAAACAGACTTTGCAAATAAAAAATACTGAAAACGCCTAAGAAACAAAACAATAGATAGAAAAACTAATTCAACTGTTACAAATGTGCCATGACAAAATAAACAAGACACTTTTAAACAATAACCACACATCTTAAGGTCAAGGAAAGTTCAGGAGGAACAACTTCAACTACAGCTTTCTTCAGTTCAGAGTACTTCTATCTCTAACTAGTTCTACCAGTTGGCCAATAGCCCATATTACTGGTGTTCATGGGCAGATCAGACTGTGAGTCATGACAGAGTAGAGTACTACACTGTAAGAAAAAAAAACCAACCTTTATGAATCCACGAGACATATCTGGTGGTGCTCTCTGTATTATTACATTACATTACAAACTGGGTCAGATTTAAATTCCTGCACAAATATCACCCTGCACCACAGACCACGACATGTCACACTGAAAGATAATGCCCAGCATACTTTTACCGATAGGAAAACCTTGCAGTATGTTTGCAGAAGTGGCTATTTTGTCATCTAGTACAATATGATTTATTATTATTTAGTGGGTTTCAGAAGCTACATTGTAAGTTATAGAACATGTTAAACAGTATTACCGTGTAAGATACAACTTTCTAATTCACCACAGACCACTATACTCTACTTTACTACACAACAAATATGTTTTTTTTAAATTTTGTATTAAGAAACCTCACTATAAGTTTGCAGTTGTAAATCAAAAAGCTATTTGTTTCTGTTGTCCCAGGACAGATGTTACAAAGGGGCAATATACTGTACTCAGCTTTGGTTTCTATTACTCAGTTATGGCCCAGAACCTGAAGGAGTTTTGGTCTTTAGACTGCACGCAATTCTACACTAAACTATTTATTTACATTACTATAATGTGGACTCCCCAAAGTCTCCCCCACCTGTTGTGTCTGGACATAAAGCACATAGCGTACTAAATACACTATGTTGCACTACACAGTATGACTGTATCACAGCCTTCTTTTTTCCTCTACTATATGATTACTTATTGTAAAAAGGGGGGAGAAAATACTGTAAATGATCCACAGTCCAAGCACTTCAAACATAATCCGGCACTTTAATTCAAGAGGACTCTTTATTCTTGCTGTGAATGTGGCAGCTAATCAAAACATCTGTGTTTTCTCTCCTTTTTTTTTGTTGTCACTGAACAGATGTCACACCCTTATATAATACTCTAGTAATAGTTTATAGGTAGACATGGCCACATAGCCCCGAGCTATGAGGTTTGACTCTTGTGTTTACCCGCCTATGCTGGCCCATTCCGACAGCTTTCCTTAGTTGGTTATTGAAATTTCTTAAATATACTAATAACAGGGTGGGAAAACCCATCTTCATCTTCATCATTTTGTCGTTGACAGCCGGGGGGGGGGGGGGGTCTTCACAGCCAAGGCATCAAGATGTGGTAAAATAGACCTCACCAGAACAGTGACATAATTTCTGGACAGGCCGGTGCGTTTTGGTTTCTATTAATAAACACCTTCCTAATCCAACA
>JBBBVU010000008.1:22663613-22697838 GCA_037177055.1 Atherinosoma microstoma
GGGGGGTGGGGGGGGGGGGGGGGGGGGGGTGGGGGGGGGGGGTGGGGGGGGGGGGGGGGGTGGGGGGGTTGGTGGTTGTTTTGTGTGGTGGGGGCCTTTTCTCCCCTTTTCCCCCCCCCCCCCCCCCCCCCCTTGCAGGCTGGATAACGACGGAATTGACCTGCTGATGTCATTCCTAAAAGTGAGTCGAACCATATCTGCCAGGGATTGATGCGATGTTAAAAGCACAGCAACACATTTTGCAGCTATGCTAAGACCGTATTTTTGGAAAGAAGTCCATTGAGCCATGCCAGCATATTCACATCCAATCACACGCTGCTAACCCTTTTTTTTTTTTTTTTTTTTTTCTTCAATGACTTCAACTTTCCTTATTTTTGTCCCACACTTACTTTAGTACGAATCAAAAAAGAGGATCTCTGCGGATGAAGCAATGAGGCAGCCATACTTCAGGAGCCTGGGGCCACGTGTGCACACGCTGCCAGAGAGTGAGTAATCATATTGTGATGCAGTAATGCCAACAGCTAAGCACAACTTGAAGGATATGGCAGTCTGTAACGAGCCTCGGTTGCGGCTCTCTTGGTGACTTCCGTTGCGCTGACCGACTCTGTCTTTGACAGACATATCCATATTTACGCTGAAGGAGGTGCAGTTGCAGAAAGATCCTGGATACCGGAATTCCTCGTACCCCGAATCAGGTGAGGAATTTTCTTTAGAAAACATCTGTAATTGTACTAGAGTTCGTTTACCGCACATGACACGGACAGCTTATACATCTGTGAAGGTACTGTTAATGTTGGATGAAATATTCTGTAGTGTAGGCTGCCCTTAGATAATATCTTTGTAGAGAGACAATGCCAAACCATATTCTGCACATATTACAACCGCATGGCTCTGTAGAAAAGTGGGTCATGTGTTTTGACTAGCCTACCTGCTGTAAAAAGGTGTCACCTACTGGAAACATTTGAACCATTATGAATTATAATGTGACGGACTGTCACAAGTCTTTTGGTGATGGGGTCATGTTTTCTGTTTACTCCCATTTTTTGGAATCTGTAGTTTCAAACTTAGAGCCTGATTATCTTCTTTTCTCTTAGGAAAACCACTGAAAACATCAAAAATTGTTTAAATAATTCTATTCTTTTACGTCCTCCCCCCAGGTAATGGAAAGAACAGAAGACAAAGCATGCTGTTTTAAAAATTCTGGACTGGACTCTTTTTTTTTTTTTTTTTTTTTTCCTGGGAAAGATATCTGTCAGCTGTATAGTCTTGAAAACGGATCAGTACCCAGAGATGGATGTTGACGTTGAACATCATGATCATCACTCCCCCCATCCCTCCAAACAACTGGGGGAATTTGTCCACAGTACAACCCCCACCCATCCCAGGTTTAGTCTGAACCTGGTTCATATGAGAGACATTTATATACTGTACATCTATATTTATTGAGAAGAGAATTTGCTGCTAAATTCAACTACTGTCTAGAATTCTAACTGGCTCAGTCACTTTAATGGATACATGCAATGTGTATAGATTTTTAACTTTTTTTTTGTTGGTTTTTTTGAAGTGGTGGTCTATTTTTTAGATATTTTTTCTTTTTTGTCAGAGGGGGGTATCATTGTCATACATAAAACTCCACCTCAAATCTCCTGGACGTGTGTGGGTGTGTAATGCTCACATACAGAGGGATGTTCCTGTAGCAGCTCAGAGGGGTTTGATGTTCTGACTTTGTTGCCACGGTGCTTGCGCTCAGCTGCACAAATCATTTGTGACCATTAAGGTTTTTTAAAGCCAGCTCTGATGTAATATCTGATCACTTTTATATCCAGATTTGAGGATAATACAGAAGTAGTGCATTACACCTTTGTGCAGAAAAAGGAAAAAAAATCTTTCATTTTAGATGCTGGCATATCATTCCAGATGCTGTGGTCTCAGTTGTGACCAATGAACAAATGCAGGGAAAAAGGCAACAGAATTATCATCAAGGGCATTACAGGAAGAATTCATGAATATTTAAGAACAGTGAAAAACTTATTTGTTTTTTTTCCACCTTAATCTGACATGTTTCTGTTACAAAGAGGAGATGCTATGTAAGTTTCCAGTGTTGGATTCCACATTGCAGCCTTTGTGCTTTACAGATGGTTCTCCTGTTTGTCATTCCCATGTCCATCACATGTAAAAGTTTATATTTTTTTCTCTGGTTTGCCTCCATCATTGTGTTGCATGTCTGCTGTGTTGTGTGATGAAGCCACACAGCAAAAACTCCTAATTCAGGAAGCACTAGCTCTAGTTCTGGCCCTAGTGAGTCTGAGTCACAGTCTGTTTAACAGTGTTATAAGAGAAGTTTTGTATCATATTCTTTAACTTTATTTGTGAATAACATTTGTGTGGGATTTTGTTGCAGACGCCCCTCCCATATTTTTTTTTTCGAAGAAAATTAAATCTACAATTTAACCATTAAAAAGATTGTGGAAAAAGTTTTTTTCCTTTCATCCACAACTGCATTTGTTGCAGCTGCTGGGTACATTGGTTTGTATTAGAGAAAGTGTGGAAATGCTGTTCAAGCATTCAATGCTTTGTTTATTGAAAATGACATTCTTCACAATACAAAAAATATACAGAATACATACTGTATGCCAAGTCCAGTATAAAAAAAAACAACAGTTACAAAGGTTTTCATTGATTTGAAATCTCGTCTTCATTAAAAGATTTTAAAATAAAGCAAAAACAAAAAGTTTAAAAGAGACAAGGCACAGCCGGTACTATCTGAGAAGCATAGTGCATACAATACATACAATACCACACAAGTGAAACGGCAAGTTTCACATTGTGATTGATATTCAAAGAAAAAAAAGATATTTTACAAGATTAAAAACAAAGCTCCGCACAGAATGAGCGGCTGGCTAGCCCGTTACAGCTAACATTTTGTTGAATCTGTCCGTGGAGGGCAGGGTCGTGTGGAAATGTGCTGTATTTTACCACAGACGTCTCTCAGACATTGGGACGTATGGCTTTAACCAAGTGCTTTCAACCAAAATCTGAAGCAGCTCAAGTGCAAAAAGGTGAGGTCAGGTCTTTTTCTGAAGCAGAATATGACAAGATGAGGGCTGCTGCTGATAACTGGAAAAACTTTCAATGGGAGATGGATGGTCATGATGATGGGACGTTTTTCACAGACTGGATCAGGATTTGTGGGTGGTGGGGGACAGAAGCAGAGAGGAGGGTGTTCCTTCCAGGTTTGGCAGAGGGACAGGCATGTGTCCGTTGATTAGGCTGGGGAACTGTAGAGGAAGACAGAGGGACCGAGAGTTAGCGGGGGGACCGCTTTCCGGTGAGGAACTGCAGCATTGTCACTACCCTGGTTTCCTGTTTTTTTTTTTTTTTTTTCAAATTTCATTTCATTATGCCTCCTCCTTGTTGTCTAAATCCCCTCTAACTTCACAAAGCAGGAGAAATGAACAGCATTTGTTGCATTTGTGCACATAGAATCTGGTACAGTGTGTGTGCACGCCGGTGGAGGTGGTGGTGTGTGTTTTTTATAAATGAGGAGCAGTTCTCAAACCAGTCCACCCTGTTCAGACTGGCTCCCCTGGGCTCAAACAGGAAGTATTCACAGGATTTCCTCTCTTGCACACAAGCACTGAAACAGGACACCTCTGCAGGACCTGCTTGCAAAGTCTCAACTAGTTTCACAACCGTTGGTGTCTGCTTTGCACATAATGAAAACATTATGTAAATACCTGCTTGACAACAAAATCGGCTGGATCTAAAGCAAATGTGCCACTTAAGCTGAAGCTTAAGCTACGAAACATTATTGTTACAGTGGTTACTTAATATCTTTAAAATGATTTCCTCCTGACATCTTTAAAGCCCTAATTTTCTTAACTGTTGGGAAGAATGAGGATTTAACAGCAACACTAACTTTACATGCACAGCTTCACAACTTCCTCCTCTGCTTTACAGCACATCCAGTAAACAATCATCTTTTGAGTGCAGCTTCTGTTTTTTGTGGTTTGTTTTCTCTTTTCTTTGACCCTCTCTCTCTTACCATTTACATTTACACCTGTGCGCGCATCCTACCTGGAAGAGTGAGCTGTGGCCCTGCAGCCGGGCGGGGCTGAGCGGGGCGACGGGGCTCAAACTGCTCCAAAAGTGGATCCCAGACAACAGCGGACTGTGAGCCAGCAGCAAACCCGAGGGAGTCTGTAAAGGGAAGGACCAAAGATGGTGGATTGCATATAAATAAGAGAAATGAGCGAGGATAACAGCTTTTGAAAGAAATCTAGAGAAGCCCCAGTTGGACCACATTGCTCTGAGGGCTTTGGTAATGTGAAACATGCTGAAATGGTAAATGGATGCGCATTGGCATTTGGAAAAACAAACTGACGGAGCAGGAAGGAAGTCTGTGGTCCCCCCCCCCCCCCCCCCCCCCCACACCCAAGGCATCAAGATGTGGTAAAATAGGCCTCGCCAGAGCAGTGACATAATTTCTGGACAGGCCGGTGCGTTTTGGTTTCTATTAATAAACACCTTCCTAATCCAACAATAACAGAGAGGGAAACAACCTACCGAGCAGCAGCAGCCGATGCGTCTGTTTATACTCCCGTTTGAGCTCCCTCAGCGCCCTGTCAATGCTTTTACTGACTTTCTTCGCCTCTTTCTCGGCCTCCCTTTCCTCCACCAACAATTTGTCCCAGTTTTTCTGCTTCTGGGTGCTTGTCTTTTGCAGCAGCTGTAAGCGTCGGCCGCGGTCCTTTCCCGAGCCCTTGCCGCTGCCGCCGCCTCCGTTTTGTATGAGCACACTGTCGGTACCGGTGTCTCCACGGCGGTGCACCTCGGCTGAGAGCCTGGCAGGGTCCCCGGGGCGCACCAGGCCGCCACCACCACCACCGCCGCCGCGTAGCGACGAAGTCTCGCCGCATCCCCCGGTGTCCTCCTGGCGAGCTCCCCCGGCGCGAGTCGGCACGGCGGCGTCAGGAGGCTGGTCTGAGTCCGATGTAGCGTTGGAGATAGAGCCGCTCAGGTCCCCGAAGAGCCGGGGACGCAAACTGTAGCACAGCCCCATGTTGAAACCAATATTTGTCTGTGAATGTGATTTTTCATATATTAAAAATATCCAGAAAAACAAAAAAAATTTTGCAGATGCGCCACCAGCCCTAACGTGCCATCGTTACATTGGAGCTCCAGCGATGCGGTTTAGATCCGATTTTGAGCCGAAAATGTGAATGAATAATGCTCCGACATTTGCTATATGTCATTTTGCATTTTCCCCAGTCAGCCTCCGCTTCGTAGTTAGTGGATCACCTGATCCCTTAGTGGACACTGCGGGTCCACCTTACCGTAAGTAACCAAAAGCACAGCCTTGGAGAAAAATGCGTCTATCCGCTGCGCAGACAGTCAACAATCTGCCTGCACCGATGTTAGGTGCAATGCACGGCACGTCATATTACTACAGTATGGCCATTTCGAGAATGCTGGTCATGATTTTCATTCCTCGCATTTCATGCCTGCATGTCTAAAGCAGTTGGTATCTGCTGCTCGGTGAACCTGCTCTTTTCAACAGCGCAGCAACAACTGACTATTTGGTTTTGCATGCATTTCATTGATGCATTATTTCCTGACAACTTAAAATCCTATTAAATGAGATTTAAACTTCTAATAGTTTTCTGTCAAATAAAATAAGCATAAGTACAGTAAAAATCCAATTTCACAGGCTTAAAACCTGTCATTTAATTGTGTAAAACGTTTGATTTATGATTTAATCAACTGCTGTTTTCTGTTACATTTCTAATTATCATTCATCAGTCCTTACAACTTAACCATCTGAAACCCAAAGCAGCACTTGAGCCCTTTTATATATCTGAGGTTGTGGAATCGGTCCTTAAATTTGGCTTAAAGGAGCTTTTGTTGGTATTTTGGATATTTCAAAAGCCCGCGATGGTTGAACTCAGCTGATTGTTCAAAACATATTTTAAGTGTTTATTTTCTTTGCAGTAATCTTCTCACCTGTTTGCATTTTAATAGGGGATTACAGCTAAATCGGAGCTAAACTGTGTTATTTTCCTACTTAAACAACATATTCCAAAACTTTTGTGATATTTATTAGTGTAAGAATGTAAAGATCAGAAAGATTGCTTGGGATAACAGGGTCAGCCATGAACACATGCAGTGTTGAAGGTTAACCACTAGAGGGGGCACTTGTTAAATTCATTCAGAGAAACGACATTAGGTAACTAAATGTTAGGGAGTAAAGCATGCATTGTGAAGAAGATAAATGTATCCTTATTTACATCTTTGAACAAAATACCATCTGACAAGGTAAAAAAAAAAGATTTATGTAAATGTGCATTATTTTACACACTGCAACCCTGATGCAAAACATCAGTATCAAGCTGATCCATACAGTGTATGCAAAACACATAAGCTCACTTTCCCTTTGTTAAAACAACAGCCACTATATCAGTTAGTCTCCTTAGTTATATCCTACTTTATTTCTTTCACTGTGTTTTTGTCAAAATGTTTTATAATGAAGCCCCTAACCAGTCAATTCATGGAAATGAGGGTAAGTAGTAGCTAGTTGCTGCTTATCAAATGCCTTCTCAATGAGGAAACTTTATCAAGGCGGAAAGACATCAGCGGTCTTAGAGAAGCAGCCGTTGCTGCATATCAGTCCGAGTCATCTGAACAAGCCAGCATATGTGGAACAACATCTTTTGGATGGATGAGAACTAAGTGGAGATGTTTGGTTGGAATAAAACCAAACGTAGCATATAAACACCAACAGTTAAGCATGATGGTGGAAGGGGTGATGATGATCTGGACTTGTTTCGCAGCCACAGGACGTGGACATCTTGGAGTGTTTGAGTCAACCACATACACTAAAGTATTCTAGACGCCTTTTGTATCACAACTATAAACTTGGTAGAAATTTTTGTTGTTTAAATTATGTAAAAATATTATGAGTAGGAGACAGGCTTTCTTTCTCACATGACTGTGTGTTTTAAACAAAATAGAGCCCATTTGGTGGTAAATCTGAGGGGAAAATCCATAGGACAAGGGTATGCAACCTATGTCTCTTTAGCTGCATGCAACTCTACAGCCCTTCCTCCCTGGCAGTGGCTCCAGGTGGAAAATACAGTGAAATTCTGTGCGGACAGATTCATCAATGATGCTGGCTTCCGCTTGTTTGTGCCAAGAAATTAGCAAAGAACAAAAAAATTCAACATTGAAAGACATCTGCAGAACAAACAGCCTTTACTGAAAAAGCAGCAAGGCGAAGATGGTTTAAGAAAAAGTGATTTTAGTAGTTCTGTGGGAAGTTGAACAGTGCAAGCATACGTTAAGAGTTCCCAAACTCAATACCGCTGCAGGTTTTGTTGCAACTCAGGAGATTCACAAATGGAGAATACATGAAAGATTCATTCATTATGATATTAGAGCATCTATTCGTGGACTTAAGTGAAATCAGAGACATGTTCTCTCGACAAAGACTGTCAAGGAAAGGAAAAAACCTTTCAAATGACAACAAACATCTCAATTCAGCAAACTGGTTCAACTCCTCCAGACTCAATCATTTATAGGCCTAAGTCATATTGGACAGACAGCATTGTATGTTACTGAGCTTATACACAATGTTGGCTTATTTATTTATTTATTTTGTAATGACATAAAAAGCTATATAAAACAGTTTTCTCAATTTTAAGTTACTGTTAAGAGTCAAATATGTTTTGTGGCTCTAAACAATTTTTATTTGGTGGGGACAGGTAAAAAAAGAAAAAAGAAATCTTTTTTTTAGTAAAGCTTGCAGACCCCTGACAGAAAAACAGAAAATTGACCTCCCTCAGTTTTTTTAACCTGGATATTGACAGCACATGGAAGATCTGGTTTAAAGAGGAAGTTGTTCAAAAAGATAAAGTAACAGTTAAGCAAAATTAGTTAAATCAATAAACCGCAAAAGCTTTTCTTTAAAGTGTATGAACCTTGCAATTAGCATGTAAGTTTATGTTCATTTCTACTGTATGTTACAATAACAACTGAACAAGATCCAAGCCCTGATCAAAATCATGTAAAAATGGCAGAATCCACTAAATAAACCTGGCAACTGGGCTGTCTTGTCAGCCTTTACTCATATCACACGCAATTTTTTAATATAATCTATTTCATATACTCCGTGTTTGTATGCATCATTTTTGAGGTCTCGTCGTAGAGACACTTACCGCCGGATGGACGAAGATATTCGGCGTGAGTCTCCACAGGTAACCTTTGTATGGGCTCCTTCTGTCTGTGTGAGGGTCTTGAGTATCACTGAGTGAAGAAAAAAAAAGAAGAAAATGAAGAGAAAGAAAAAAAAACCCTGTTAAACCATTTGTCTGAATATAATGGCCGGACTAAGAAGTAAGGTTAGCTTAGTTAGCCTCTTAGCTAAAGATTGGTTCCATTACCTATGTGCGCTAAGCTAGCTAAAGGTTTTGAGGAGAGTTTATACAAATTTATCACATTTTGTTCACTGTTTTATCGTGAAGCAATGGCATACATAATTTGACATAATTTGAATGCTTTCTCATACTCTATTTCTCTTAATTATTGTACCTTTTTGTAAAAAGAACAAAAAAGAAACAGTGCTCGGCTTGTGTTGAGATCTGGTTGTCGGTTATAAAAGCTGTTGGCCAAAAACGGACCCCATGCAACTGAGATTATCCAGAGAGAGATACATAAATTAAGATTAAATGGAAACTTTAGAGCATGGACCTTCAAATCCCGACCTCTTGAGTCAGTATCCTGCAGGTTTTCAATGTGTCCCTGATGCAATACACCTGACTTAAATAATAGGTGCTCATTAAGAGAACTGTTTCATTTAAACCAGGAGTGTAGCAGCAGGGACACATGGAAAACCTGCAGGATACTGGTTTAAGAGGTCCGGATTTGGTGATCCCTGCTTTAGAGTACAGATATGTTTTTCATAGCAGTGAAAACCTAATGTTTGGTGACAGCCATCCATGTAAATGCAAGATATTTACTGATTAAAAATCTCAATCAGGTCACAGAATTTGGCTGTACCTGTTTTCAATGGATGGACTAGTATAGGCAAATGCAGGCTCAGTTAAGCATCAACTTAAATTTATAGTTATGTGCACAGTCTCTCTCAGTGTTTAACCAGTAGATAAGATAAGTAAGTCAACATCCTGTATCTAATCCTAATGTTACCAACAGATTGCTGACATAGAAGAACACATTTTTGTTGCCAATATTTCTCTATCCTCTATAACACCTTTGTATTCTTAGCTCTTGGATTATATTCAGTAACTGATCAATAAAAAAACAACAGGGAAATTTGGCATATGAGAGGACTACAACACATGAATAAAAGTGTGACAATAACAAACACCAGATTTTGCTAGATATGTAAAAGTTATTCTCACTTTTTTTAAATAAATGTATTTGCTTTAGTTTTATGCATTAACAGTTCACTGTAACCACCAATGCAATTGTTCATTGAATATATATCAGCACCACAGTACTTAATATTGGTGACTTGTAACTTCATATATTGAATACTAATGTTTAAGATGTCGTTTGGGCTCTTTTTTATTGTATAATTGACTGTGTTGGTGTCTGTAAATGCAGTATTGATGGCTTATTACCAAGTGAGAACGTATAACCTGTTGAAAAGCTGACTTGACTTGACACAAATGTGTCACCATGGTCCTATTTTCGGCCTCTATGGACTTGAACTACATCTCTGGGATCTCCGGTGAGTCTGTTTCCTGCCACATATTCTTAATCACATGAAGACTTTAATCCACTTGCCCTCACAAGGGATCACCTGTCCTCTGCTGCTGTGAAAGCTTAGCTTAGGTTGCAGTGCAACAGGCAAGATCGAGACATCTTCACTTTTCCGAATGCCCTCGTCAGGTGTTTCTCTACTATCACTAATCTCCAGAGGGAAAATAAACACTGCCAGGATGTTTTATTTCTGGTTATCTGCCTTTGAGTAGACTGACAGAAGCAGGATAAAGCAGTGCTGTTTTTTCTTCTTCTTTTTTTTTTTTAATCTGTGGAGTGATTGTACTGGGTTTATAATGAACGACTGTTGGAGTGTCTGGGACTGGCAGGGCTCCGGGCTGAAGGAGAAACAAGACTTTGTGTGGACGATGAATCGATACACCATGCTCAAGCAGCTGGGCGATGGCACATACGGCAGTGTGCTCCTGGGGAAGAGCAATGAGACCGGGGAGCTAGTGGCAATCAAAAGGTGAGCAATGCCTTACCAAGCATGCCACATACATACGGTGTTGTTTGTCTCGGGGCTTTAAGCTGATTAAACCTTGAGTGTCTGCTGCATGGTGCTTTGAGACTCTACAGCTGAACATCAATGAATAACTGAACTAAAACAACCATTTGTTCATGACATATTTTTTGCCAAACATTTATATTTGCGTTTGCAGTGCATGCTGCAGGAAATACCTCAGAAATGAGAAACGTAATTGTTTTATTGACCATATATATTGAGAAAAAAAAAACAATGAATAGTTTTTAACGTACGGCTATAGAATAAGTTGATGGTACTGAGGTATGATGGTAGAGGTAAACGTAAACTGCATGGTATGTCGAGTAATGGAAGCATCATAATATAAAGGTAGGTTATGTATAACAATGCTGCTGATATGGGTATGAAACATTAAATATATCCTGTAATCTTTTGATTTGTATTGTTAAGTTGTGATTTTTTTTTTGTATGTTTTTGGATTGACTAATGGGTTTCCTCTGGCTGGAAATGACATAAACAAGTGGCACAAGATGGTAAAACATTGTGATATACACTTCTTACAAAAAGTTTGCGGTATTTATGCTTTTTGTATGATGTCAGAATGAACCTAAGATTATTACTAGTACTATAACCTTTACGGGTTAACTTAATTTGACTTTCTCAAAACTTTCAAATGCACATGTACAACTGTTCAGTCTATTGCACAACAGGCTGTTCTCTAACAAGATGATTAATGAAAAAATGCATGTCATTCAGCTGGACTGGTAACCAGCCATTCATTTGATTCAGGTGTGTTGGAGAAGGGATGCATCTAAAAGTTGCAGGATAGTAGCTCTTGAGGACTGGATTTGGGCCCCCCCTGCCTTATATTCATGTTAGAATACCAGTGTAGTGTTAACTTTTGACATTTTCCATAATTTCTATCTTGAGAATGAAAAAAAATCCTCACACTCTAATCAATGCAATCTGAGAGTTAATACACAACACCAGTGCAGGTGCTGAGCATCATGGGAGGTGAAGTCCCAGGCCAAAATGCCTGTACTTGAAATTGAATAAATAATCCATGCAATGTAAACATCAGGCCTCGGCCATCATACAACAAAGTATAAGATTTGAGTACATCAAAGAAAAGAAGACGTCTCAAAATCCTCATTGAGTCCTAATGGTTGTAATGCATTCAGAATATGGATCCAGAAAAGTTCTCGTTACTGGCTATCATTCTCGAGGGACCTTCCAACTAGGCAGTGATCCAAAATATACAGCCAAGTGGTCAAGAATGTGTTTAAGGAGAAAAGAAAGCAATGAGAAAATGGAGAGAAAATTGAGGTATTCTCAAAAGATGAGTGGTCCAAGACCTCAGAATATTTTCAGCGGTTAAGTGAACAATCTGATTGCTTTTATAACAAATAGGACTAAACTTCTGATTAGAGAAAAGGGTATGAATAATTTCCTGCATGGCATTTCTATTAAGAATAATAATTAAAAAAAGATTGATGAATTAAGGATTCAGATTTATTAATAACATCTCTCACATAATGTCTTACCATAGTTTCTTACATGTTGATGCCATCAACAGACAGAAGACTTCTATTAATCAAAAATCAATTGCCATGGGTGTGAATATTTTTGGAGCTTAGCCTTAGATTTGGATATTATGTTGGTGGCGACAGAAAAAAGTTGATTTGGGCTTTTTTTCTTAAGTCATGATACTCAGGCTCATGAAACTTTTGCAAAATATGGTATCAAATAGTTGGATTAAAGAGGAGTTATTTAGAATTCCGGGACCCAAGTGCCAATGCTTATACATCAAATTATGCAAATCTTTTTTCCACAACAGGATGAAGAAGAAGTTTTATTCTTGGGACGAGTGCTTGAATCTAAGAGAGGTGAAGGTAAGAATAATTATGGTTGTACGTTGAAAAAAACAGTTCAATATATTTAGTACTGGAAGGAATAAGTCATATCTGTCATTCTATACCAGCAATTTTTACTCAATTTTTCTGTTAAGTTGTCGAGACACTGAATTAAATCTAATGTGCAATAATTTCTACTTATAGTTTATTTTTATGGAATTATAGTTTAGTTATAAATAATTTAATGAATGAGCTTTAGTCCTACCAATAACTCTAGTTTTATCTTGCTGTTGTTCAAGCATAAGCCAGGAAAATGTCCCCTTAAATGTGTCCTAATTACATTTTCAATTTAATCCACTACAAAACGGAGGGGAACCTGCTTTAAAATGAACTTTATCAGAGCTTATGCATTAAAAGAAATTAACAACAAACAGTGTAAAAATTAATTATATAACTTAAACCATTATTGGTATGTAATGATTATGAACTTAAGCCTTTAGTAGCTGAGTTGGGACATTTGTTGATAATTGACTTACATAATGAGCCTGTTGACTGTGATTCTGGTGTGTGTGTCTGTTTCAGTCACTGAAGAAGCTGAACCATGCTAATGTGGTGAAACTGAAGGAAGTGATCAGGGAAAATGACCACCTCTACTTTGTATTTGAGTACATGAGAGAAAACCTCTATCAGCTTATGAAAGAAAGGTATGAACATTTCAAAGACTGCATTCACTTGTCTAAAGGTTAACATAAAGTTATGAGAAAACATATTCACTTTGTTTATTGTACTGAAGGCATTATCTGTCACTGTTTTTTCAGTCTTCAGAAACATGACGTGAGATATTTGGGACTATTTGATTGATAAAAATGATTGGTGACTTGAGCAAAGCTGTTGAATACAGATAGAAGAAAAACTAAATCTATCTTCTTCCGTTTACGAAATGCTGCTTTTTCAAGCTGTCAGTACTCTCACATGAGACCTGAAAAAAAAAGAAAGAATTATTTTGTTGATCCGACCAAAACTGGACTTTCTTAATACTTATAAACATTTTTGTCTGACTAAAATAGCAAGAATTCAAAGGTCTAAAAAACAGACTTAGCACTTGTGGGGTTGAACCTCATTTGTATGTACTTCCATACCGAGGGTGAAATTGTCTAGACTCTGCTTCCAGAGTTGTTTTGGATGTCCCAGTAAAGCTCGTCCCATACACATATTTTTCTGTTTATTTTGTCAGATGACCAAACATGTCAGAGATTGTGTTAGAAAAGTAACTTAAAGGTAACGTCTCAATGTATGAATTACTTTGTTTAACAGCTCAATTACGCTCCTGCACATGTATACTAAAACAATGAACTGCTAAAAAGTATATCTTTAATTCCAAAAAAGTTGGGATGCTGTTTAAAATGTAAATAAAAACAGAATGCAGTATTTTGCAAATCTTATTTTATTCCCAATTGAACATAAATAACACATCAGTTGCTTAAACTGAGACATTTTACCATTTACCAAAATGTTAGTTCCCTTGAATTTGATGGCAGAAACACATCTGAAAAAAGTTGGAACAGGGGCAACAAAAGGCTGGAAAATCAAATCAAAACAACACGAGGACCATTTGACGACTGATTAAGTTAATTGGCAACAGATCAGTAACATGACTGGGTATAAATGGAGCGTTTCAGAGAGGCAGAGTTTGTGCAAAGGTTCAGCAATCTGTGATAAACTCAATCTGAAAACTGTGGAACAATTTCAGGAAAATGTTCCTCAACGTTTTGAGTAATAGCCATCGACTGAGCCAACATGAATAACCAAAGCTGAAATATGAAATGACATTCCTGTTCTCCCTGTAAGAGTGCATGTGTGGATGCTACATAAGTTTAACTCAGGGAGACAGTTTCCCAAGAAAAAAACAACAGTCTTTAGCTCTAATGGGTGTTTGGTTTGATTTCTGGCTCAATAAAATAAAATTGTTTCATACTGGTTTTCTCGATTCTCTTTTCTCTTTTACTTACATGGACCTGCCAGGGAAGATAAGATGTTTTCTGAAAATGAGATAAGGAACATTCTGTTCCAAGTTTTATCTGGTTTAGCATATGTTCACAAGCACGGTAAGAGACTCCTCCTTTTCTCTTTCCCTTCCCATTTAATAAATAAAGGTTTGCCAAAGGCTCGGCTTAATTGATAGGTTAAGTCATCTTAACTGTGTTATAGTCAAAGATCTGTGATTTGTACTAGCAGAAAGTCATGTTTGGTGGTAGACTTAGTGTAAGGGGTTGTAAGCTTTAAGAGACAAAAGTGTTATTGTTTCAGAAAATGATAGAACTCTGTGCACACATGAGCTTCAGCAGCGGTTTTATTAGGTGTCTCTTGTTCTTTAGGGTATTTCCATCGTGATATGAAACCAGAAAACTTGCTCTGCATGGGCCCAGAGCTGGTCAAGATAGCAGATTTTGGACTAGCAAGAGAAATCCGCTCGCAGCCACCTTACACAGACTACGTTTCCACAAGATGGTGAGATTTATTTTACAAGCTAACATCAGAGTTTGACGATGGAAATGTGAATTAAACTTGTCGACATGGATGGTCTGCTGTAAAATCACTTGTTTAATGTACATTAAAGAAAACTGTTGGATACTAACGACTCACCATTGACGTAAACAGGAAGGCCAACTGATTGAACAGAGGATAATCAGCTCCGATTTTAATATTTTATATAAGAACATTGTTTATTAGGAGGTCAATTAAAAGCTTCCTGTTGACCCTGCAGTCTATGTTACACAGTATTTTTTAAGTGTCTGTCTGCTGTGAAAAAAAGAAAAACATCATTCAGTTAATACTGTAAGGGTTTTTTTCTTCACATGTGAAGATAAATTTATGATTAAACACAGTTAAATCACCACAACATCTTACAAGCTATTCTTTGTGCCGTTACATCAGGTACAGAGCCCCAGAGGTTCTGCTCAAGTCCAACTCTTACAGCTCTCCCATCGATATCTGGGCCGTGGGCTGCATCATGGCGGAGCTGTACACACTAAGACCCCTGTTCCCAGGCAACAGCGAGGTGGATGAGGTCTTCAAGATCTGTCAGGTGCTGGGAACACTGAACAAGGTGAGGAGCCATCACACAAAAAGTGTTATAAGGTGTACATCGTCTGTGTTAGCAAATGTTACAATTCATCACTTCTTGTAAATATTTGAGCAATCCTGTACAATTTTTGGATTTTGTCGAGTAAAACTTGAACTTTTCCTTATCACATTAGTCAGACTGGCCTGCAGGCTTCAACCTGGCTGCCTCCATGAACTTCCGCTTCCCAAAATACGTCCCCACCAGCTTCAGATCTCTGATTCCCAACGCCAGTGATGAGGCGATCACACTGATGAAAGACATGCTGCAGTGGGACCCAGAGAAAAGACCAAGTGCTAGTCAGGTACATTTAAAACCCAGTAACTTTTCACATATATTGGTTTGAATAAAAAGAAAGATTAGAGTGAAGAGCACTGGTTGTTGAAGTTTGCAAGTCAGCAGCAGTCTGAATGTTTCTATCCAAAGCACTTTTACTTGACTCAAATACTATGTACTATTTGATGTGTTGTTTTGTGCCATGTTGCATGCTTCTCATTCATGGAAAAAACAAAAACACATGCTTCCACATGAACAATAAAAAGATACGATGCTGATATTTTAAAGATTTTTGTATTGATCATGTTTTTCAGGCTCTGAGGTATCCATACTTTCATGTTGGCCAATCACTTGGTGCCCCTCTAAAGCACTCAGCACGACGCAAACATCAGGAAAAGGTGTCTGAGGCAGCTACAGAACCAAAGCCCTTGTCCCTGTTTAAGACAGACCTGGACTTCTCTGAGCTCAATAAAAGCCAAGTGGAACCACAGTCTCTCCATCAGCCTCTCCAGCAGATCCCCCTTCCTCAGGAGAACATGAGCACCCTGACAGACGGGCAGCAGGAACCGCTCAGCCTGGTCAAACACAGGCCGCCAGGAAGCTTACAAGCTGTAGGTATCACTTAGACGCACATTATTCATTCAAGAACTGGAACTGGACTTCCTCATATAGCCTCATCAAATCCTGTGTTTCTTCATCTAACGATGGCATAGCTTTGAATTTAAATGTAAACTTTAGAGACAAAGCTTCAGATTTTAGAAAGACCAGAGCATAATGATACTTAGATAGTCATTTATTTTCATCATTCACAAGAAAGACAAAAACATCATCTCATCTATACGTATACAGAAAGGAGCTGCCACCGGAGCGCAGAACAGTGTGTCTGGGTCTCGGACGGGACGTCGACGATGGGTCCAGACGTCTTTTAAGTCAGTCAGCTTGGACGACGGGGATGATGCCGGAGTTTCTATCTCGAAAAAACCCACAATTGCTTCATTGAAAAACATTGTGGATAAGCCCAGCCTTCGGTTAGAGAACTTTTGGGGTTTTTCTTTGTTTGTTGTTGTTTTTATTTCAATATATTTTAATAATATCCAATAATGACTTTTTTTATTTAGATTTTCGGAGTCAAAGAACCATGCAGGAGGAAAGCTCCAGAACAGCGCAGGGCTGAACAGAGCTGAGTCCACCACTCTGTCTGCCAAGCAGCACTACCTCCGCCAGTCCAGATACATACCTGGTGAGAGCATGTATGGATATCTGAAATTTTTTTTTATTTTAAACCGTCTTCAATAATGATTATGATAAAACTTCCTGTTTCTCCTCAATTTAGTCACTCAACATTAAAAAGTGTAAATTTTCCCTAAACCTTACTAAACAAGAAACAGACCGAGGAGGTAAAAAAAGAACATTTAAAATATGACAGCAAAGCAATTACACAAATATTTGCTTGTCGCAAGTACAGTTTGTTCTTAGTTAGCTTGTCCACTAAACTGCTGTAGTAATTCTGAACATCATTTAGCAACAAATCCTTAAAACCAAACCTTCAAATGTTCCGAGTTGTAATATTAAACCAATAAAAAATGATGTGTCAGCTGGATGACCTGCTCAGATCCAACAGCTTGTTTGGCGAGAACACCCCCTTTTAACCACATACAAACAAATCAGAGCAGGTTTGCAGATAAACTTAGAAAATGTTCCAAATTGATAAATAATGTTGATGCTTGGCCTTTAAGTTCAGTAGATACAGATACATTAAAATGATTCCTCAACCAACTTCTGCCTTTACATTATGATTCTGTCCAGCTGCTCTTAAGCAGCAAAGTTATGTCCCAGTCCAACTTCTTTATACTGCATCGTCCTCATTTGTTAAGTTAGGAGACCTCTAATGGACACTGTTGCACTTTGCAGACAACAGCCTGAAACAGATGCGTGGAAAATTATGACTTTATTACCAACTTTTTATTATCAACTTTGTGACAAACTTAAGTGACAAACTCCTCCTTCCCTGCTATTCGTCACCTCTCCCCAGGTCATCACCTGGATGACTGAAAAGGAGCGGACCCGGTGTTTCTAAATTCCAATCCTCAAGTACCACTGTCCCGCATGTTTTAGATGTTTTCCATTTCCAACACACCTGATTCATTGCAGCCAGGTGTGTTGGAGTAGGAAAACATCTACGTCGTCATCTTTTTCATTCAAAAATCATTTTGATGAGAATAAACTGAATTAGATCAGTCTGACATCAGCAATCTACTCTGAAGCAGTGGAGGTGTTTGCGTTTGGGTTCACTAAATTCACCCTCAGCTGTTTTCATTTTTTTCAGGTGTAAATCCAAAAAGCAGCTCCTCTGTGGGGGATCAGGGGGCCGGTAAAAAGCTGACGGGTAGTCAGAGCTTAAACAAAGGAGAAGGCCTTGAACTTCCTCTGGTTAAAGGTAAAAAAAAATGTTTCTAGAGTATTTATTTGTGACATTCTTATAAGCTGTATGGAACATTTCTCTTTCTGTTATCCTCTGTAAAACAGTGTGTTTTAATACAGTAGTTGTTGACACAAACACATCTTTTATCAAACATTTGAGGGGTTTAATGAAATTGGATCTGTTCTATTAAAGCAAAGCAATCCAAAAACTCACAATCATTTGAAAGCACTATTTTCTACACATTTTACTGACATTTTCATTAATGCAATAAGAATTATTTAAATTCTACTAAGTCAGGAACATCGTCCGAAGACTGTCATGATTTATGTTTATCCCTGCTAGAGCCTTTTATATAAAGATGCATTACAGACTGCAGGGCAAGCTAATGTAGTTTCCTAACTATTGTAGCTAATTACACTATTACACAGACAAAGGAAATGCCAATTTAACAGGCCACAAGTTCTTTTTTCCCCACTGATTATCACATTATTTACTAAGCAGCTCAAGCTACATTATTCTAAATTATCTGGCTGGAGAAACATCCCTTCCTCTTCCTGAGAATTTTCAAGTGAAGATTTTTTTCTCCACTGACTTCTTGTCTGTCTTTATTGTGATTTGATTTATTTATTTTTCTAAAAAAACAGATAAGCAGCTTCTGAAAGAAAAGACCCCTGCAGATCTCAGTCTTTCCAAAGGTAGATTTCAAATTTGGTATTAAAAAGTTTCCGATTGTTTTTTTTAAATTTGATCTAATATTAGTAAAAATAGACAAAACCAATACCAGTGGACAGATTTCAATTTTTTTGCTGGATACTTGTTTCCTGTCCAGACTCCTTCATGAGAAACACCAAGACTTTCACATCACCTTTTCAGAAGGTCGAGACAGGAGCAGCCAGACAGAGGATTATACTGGCACCCATAGGAGGCACCCCAGCGGGTGAGCCACCAATCAGGCCTTTCTATCCTCTCAGTGGCTCAGACTTCCTGCATTGTTTGTTGCTTTATACCAATCAGATGATAAAAGAGAATATTCTGGGGTTTTGAGATGTAGTTTGTTCAGATCAAGGGTACTTTACTGGTGGTCAAACTTTAGCACAACACCCCCCTGGAGTTAGAAATGTTTCATGAGGGAAATGTCATTGCAGAGGCTAATTTTTCTTTCTTTCTTTCTTTTTGCTAATCTTGTAGTGGATCTGTCATCTGCAGCTGATCTAAGAATTGACACTAAAATAAAAACATCCAAAAGGAAGATCTCCTTAAAGCAGCTTGCACCCTCAAATGAAGGTTAATTTAAAAAAACAAAAAACAAAAAACAAAACAACAAACAATCGGCACTGAATACTGCTTTGTCAGCATTTCATACTTTACTTTCTGCTTGTCGTTGATCAGAGTTCGAAGGATGGAGGAGATCTCTGAATCCTCAGATCCCTGGATCCAGCACAAACTCTGTAATGAAACCCACCCTCCCCAGGAACACAAATATTCAGCCGGTGCATGGACGAGTGGACTGGACCGCCAAATATGGAAGCAACCGGTAGCCGAGAAATCCGCTCCACAGATGACTCACGGGAAAAGCTCCTAATGAATTTTTACTGGGAAATGTGTGTTCCTTCATGTCCTGACTGTTTAGTAATGCCTAATTATATACAAAGAAGTCACTTCAGCTGTCAGTATTTTTTAAACAGAATAAAAATAATATGAAGTGCTTATTTTATACTTAGATTTTATTATTCAATCACAGCGAAAATATGCAAATATAAAATTTGATGCCTCGTACAGTTTTCGGATGAATGATTTAAAAAAGAAAAACTATTGCAGTGTTATCTCTGTCACACTCCTATCATCCTATAAAACCACTTTTCATATTACTTCTTTTAAGGTACAGAATAGGAGGGGAATGCTTTAATTTTTACATTCAAGGTCTTTCCAGGCACATTGAAAAGATTCATATAAAGATGTTCAAGATTTGTGTGGTCTCGTCTTTAACATTCCAACGGTAGTCTTCACCAGCATCAGTGCGCTGAAAATAGAAGACAAGACAGCTTTTATTAAAATAAAAGTTTTCCAACAGTCTACATTAGTAAAAGGAAAGCAGCATTACCTTGCTAATGTCATTAAACCAGCCGGCATGAACTTCCAGGAGCTGAGAAACCTCAGTCCCATCACCACAGCCAATGTTCCTGCTGTAGCTGTAATTACAGGGAAACGAGTGGTAGTGTCAGAGTGTGAATGCTTAAGCTGCACTGACTCAGATCAACCTTTAGTTTAACAAAGTGAAGTCACTCACCAAGTGAAAGCCACACATTCTTTGGCTTCTGAGATGCCAGATAAGCCCCAACAGCAGCCAACAGGCCGAACAGGAGTCCTGCTACCAGAGAGGTGACACTGCCTGTGGAGGAGGTGCAGTCTATGTGAAGGTTGTCATCATCCATTACTTTTCTCTTAAAAGATAATTATCTACATGTCTTACCATCACACTACACATACCTATTATAACTCATAGTTTCATGAATATTGGAAATTATTTTTATGTAGTTTTAGGTTAATCTCAGTGAGATTCCTGTAGATATCTGGTGTCAGAAAGCATTACATTTAAGCAAACTACACTGAATAAACTAAAATGGCTTCTGCTCATTTATTTCTTACAACAGCAAAATATGGAGTCGGTAAATTAGTTTTTAGTGTATAATTTAAACATAAGTTGTGAAAACTGTAGTTGCAAACTGAACCTCGCCTACCTGCTTTCAGATAGCCAATGACTCCTCCTGCTGTCACCAAAGCAGCATAACCGAACCCGATCCAGTCAACATCCATGACTACAAACAAGCTGCCTGTACTGCGATAAATCCCACTGGAAACCAGAAATCTGATATTTACTCGACCTGTACCAGAACCAGTCCGTAACCAGAAGAAGTTAACCAGTTTTAATAATAGTGAACTGGTATCATACGGTCTAAAAAGATAAACGTTTCGCCGTCATACCCAATTGAAAAGAATAAAATTGAAAGAAACTAAAACATAAATCAGTTTTTAATTCAGTTAGCAACTTCCGACCAAACCGGAAACTCTTTACTTCCGGTATGCCTCGACTTCCAAAGTAAACGCGTTGTGAACTTTTTATAAAGTTCTTTCAGTTTACTGACAATATAATTGAAGCTATATAAAAATAAAAAAATACTTTTAGACAATTGTGCATACTTTTAAAACTTTTTTATTTTAAAAAATACAACCAGCAGGAGAAAAATGAACTTTTGGCAGAGAAAGATGACACACCAATCAGAAACATTATGACAGATAACATAAATATCTCATCTTTTTTTAAATACAAAGTTCTGCTGGGGAACTGCTGAAGTATGCATCCACATAAAAACATCCAAATCTGTGGGAAACAAGGCCTGAAGACAGAGATCCCACCCTAAACTGTCCAAAGTATTTACTGCTAGTGTCAGAGTACCAGAAACTCCAGAACACACCCGGACATCATTTATTCATTCCTCAACATGAGGTGGACCTACTTAGTATTAGACAAGAGGGCATAATATTTTTTTCTGATTTGTGTAAGAGTTCATGAATAATTAAACACATATGATGCTTTATTATAGAGCCCAAACTTTATTTTCCACCATCCTTTTTCTTCTTCTTGGGTTTACTCTCATCCTCCAGAATTACTTCTTCTGCTGAAATTCGGACTCTCTTTGTCTTTGCAAGTTCCTGAGAAAGCTCTGTGGACAAAGGAGAAATGATGACCTACAAGTATTTTTTTTAAATATGCATCTTCCAAGCTTGAGATTTAGTAATAGAGCTAGTTTCCAGTAGAGAAATGTTTAACTCATTATCCTCACTCTCAGAGGAAATTCCTGTTAAATGTAACACTCAACACACACACACACTGTGTGAAATGAAGTTTGGGTTCGCATGACTCCACCTTCAGATGTTGTTGCCTCAGATGCTGGTTTCTCAGCGATTTGCTGCACCAATGAAAGTTTCCACACAGCAAGACATGTCAATCTAGCTGTTGTGTTCACTTCCCCTAAAAGGGTGGGAGGTTCCAGCTCCTGAAACAGAAGATCTACAGATTAGCAAGGTAATATCATATATAATGACTTCCTTTTTTCACCCCTGTAAGTAGTCTTTTTTAACTTAACTTCTTTAAGTTAAAGGATATTTTTAAGCATTATCATTATCATCATCTCTGTGCGCTGCAAAGACAAGTCCCGTTTTTAAAGCAAATGTGACTATAAACAGTCCTGTGCTGCAGATGTAATGTATGCATTTGGCTTCAAGGTCTTGTATTGAAATATTAACAATAAAAAAAAAAAGAATAGAAGCACCTCTTTCAGATGTATTTTCCACATTTTGATGAAACCATCATTTGAAGCAGTCACCAGCACGCAGTAATGCTCCATAATCAAACTATCAACTGCTTTCACTCTGAAACCACAAACAAATGTAAAGGTGACTCCAAAGAAAAGTGCATTTCTCTTTCAGTCACCACACACAAATTAAGCAAAGCAAGAATATTCACATAGCAGGAGAAAAGTGCTGTACAGAGTACTCTGAACTCACCTGGTTTCATGAGCCTTAAACTCACACACCCAATTAGCCTTTTCCACATCACACATCCTCACAGTTTCGTCGTCTCCTGCTACAGCCAGGATGGTGTTCTAAATAGACAGACACAACACTGGTTGAAACTCAATATTCTTACATTTGTATTATTGTCTTGTATCAATGCCTTGTTTAGTTTAATTACAAAGCATTAATCCTCAAACTGTTGCAGTCTGTGCATCTTACATAGATGTTACTGAGTGCTGGCCCGAGAACTCACATTTAAGAACGTAAGAGATGAAATCCTCTTTGGGTTTGTGACTGTTCCCGTCACAGAGGCTGTCTCCAGACTGTAGATATCCACTTTATCATTCACCACAACCACGTATCTATCTCCATCTGGGGACCATCTGACAATGTGTGCATCTGTAAGAGGTGTAAAGAAAACAGGCTCATGTCATACCTTAATTACCAAAATAAGCATTTTTCTTAAGTCAAGGGAAAACTTACTCTGTTTGATGTTTTTGATAAAAGCCGATCTTCCACTAGTAAGATTCCAGGTTCTAAAAGGACAAGAAGAGTCATATTACTTTTTTTTTCCTTTCTTAAATTAATCTTTCGTATGTTTCAGGAAACCTTTAAGTTTTACCTCAAAGTCTTATCTGTCCCAACCGACAGTGCAAGTTTCCCAGAAGGATGGACGGACAGAGATGTGACATGACCTCTGAGAAAAACAAGATTATGAAAGAAGCAACTTTGATTTGTCACATTCAGCAACAATTATGGCAACCGCAGGACATTTCTGTGTGCTTACTTGTGAGCTTTAATGGATTTAAGACATTCCCATTTCTTTGTGCTCCACACACACAGAAGTCCATCCTCTCCTCCGCTCAGTAAGTGAGATGCCCCATAAAACTCAAGGCAAGTGATGGAGCCTGTACAGTAAAGAAGTGTTTGAATCAAATATACAGATCACAAGTTACAGCCATCATCATGATTCCTATAAGGCTGTGGAAATCTCTTTGAATTAAACAATAAAGATAAGTCACAACTGATGGTCCTGCCTTGTAAAAGTTAGTCAATACAGTTGATTGGAATCTTATTTAACAACATAAATTAATCATACCATCATGATGAAGCAGAGCCCCATAATCAGTTTTCTTCTTCATATCATACAATTGTATGTTCTCATCTTTGCTTCCTGTGACCACAAACCTCTCGCTGGCCGCCACAGCTGACACTGAAGCAGTATGAGCATGATGTGTGAAAATAGCTTCGGCTGTCCATTCCTGTAATAAGAAAAATCATACACATAGAATAAATGAATAAAATAAATACAGACACTTGCTTAATTGCAGTGATCCCAACTGAAAAAGGCCCTTTAAATTTATTGTTTTTGAAAGTGATTATACAATAAATATTAATCGGTGCAAATTTTTTTCCTCCAATAAACAATTTGGAAGTTATCATATACTTTTTGATCTTGTAGACAGTTCAGCACAGGATAAATTGTTAGTTTTGTGAGTGTTAGGCATTTTAAAACAAGTAGTAACAATTCTTTCTAAATGTTTTAGCTAACTGATATTTTACATTTTTATTTTTACTTTAATCAGTTGTAACTATTCCCTGGGATCCTAACACTACCCCAAGCTGTTTAATACATCGCAAATTAGGCTAAGTTGTAGGTTGGTTACATGTACACATCACCACAAAATAACATTCCTACTCACTTTTTCATCAGTATTTACTTGGTAACCAAATGCGATCTGCTCGTAGCTGCCAGCGATGAGCCCCAACACAGCTGCCATGCTGCCACTTGCTCCTATAGCAAGCTAAGCTAGTCCGCTACTCGTTTTTTCTGTTGAATATTTGTCACTTAATCAGAGCAGCAGTAGTTAACAGTCCAAACGGAGTCCGACATGAGAAATGCGATAGAAATTAAAAATCGTAAACTACGCAGTAATGTGATTAGGGTAACTATTTTAGCTAAACATGCCTGTACGTCCAAGAAAAAACATGCACATGTTAAACATGCGCAGAGGCAGTTGTTCCAGCCATTGGTTGTTGTTGTTCTTCTTCTACTACTTGTATGGGAGGTGGCATACTACTAGCGCCATCCAGCGCTACAGTGCCATCCTCTTTTTGAACAGAATACAATAAAACAAAACAAAAATATGTACTTTTCTTCTATATTCTACCATTAAGTCCTTTAATTTCAAGGTAAATAAAAACTATCTTAACTTGTATTCCAAATATATATTTCACACTTATTTTTTAAAAATCTACTTTCATAATTTCTTTCTTTAACATTCATGGGCACATTTTGACGACAAAGAATAAAATATTCAACTAAATTTATTACTTTGAGCTGCTCACATAAATCCATAAGGGATTAATGTACTGTATTCTATAAAGCTTGGTGTGTCCTGCTCTCATTCTACCCATAATATTCCTTGACTTTTTAACCATACTGTCCTGTTTTGTGTCATCATGCTTAATGTTTCCCAGCTGTGCTGGCTCTCCTGTATCTTTTGCTTTTCACTAATCAAATAAATGCTTACAATCTCCTTTGGTTTCAGAGCCAATTTTCTATTCAACTAATAGGAGTTCAAAAGACTGAAACAGAGATTTGTTGGTTTTTTGTTTTGTTTTGTTGTTGTTGTTGTTTTTGCACGCTTTTCTTTGAGCTAAGTCATTAGGAAAAATGACATACATGCCCATTACATCTGAGACATCCAGCTATATGTTGAGGAAACCTGGGGAAGTTGGTAATGTTACAGGCTCATTTCAAGATATAAAAGCTTGGATGACATGTAATTTTTTTTTACTTTTGAACTCAAGTAAAACTAATTGTTTTTGGCTCTTAAAACCTTAGAGGGTCAAAATCCAATTGTGTTTACTCTGGAATGCATTATCTTCCAGTATTACAGTGTGGAGCCTTGATGTAATTTTTAATCTGCCTTTTAACCAAGCAGGCTTTTAGAGCACCCTTCTTTCATTTTCTGAATGATATGGAAATCAGGAAATTTTGAAACCCTTCCATGCATTTATCACTCCCAGACTGGACTGCTGTGATTTACTTTTAGCTGGATGAACAAATAAATAGTTGGAAATCTTCTTGTTGAGGATTTTGCAGCTAGAGTTGAAAGCTACAAACATTTAGCCCACATCATGTTAATATTTGACACATTATAGGAAGCTACTTTTATTGTTGATATGTCAACACGTTTTCCAGGACACTTTCTTTCTTTCTTTCTTTCTTTCTTTCTTTCTTTCTTTCTTTCTTTCTTTCTTTCTTTCTTTCTTTCTTTCTTTTTTTCTTTCTTTCTTTCTTTCTTTCTTTCTTTCTTTCTTTCTTTCTTGTGAAACAATCTAGTTTTTCATTAAGAGAAGCGCACGGAAATTAGAAAATGTACCAAAATGTAGCCTACCACTGTAAACTACTGTTAATTCAATCCCAGAATGTAATCAGCCCCTTCAATAAAAAAAAGGGAGGGGCGTGGTTGTCTTCCTGTGTTGTGATTGGCTCATTCCCTGAGAACTGTCATGATTGACGTTTCAGATAACTGTTCCACTGTAGTTTTCTGAGGATGTAAGAAGTCAATCTTGCCACTGAAAGAAACTATGGCAAGGGGGTAAGTCAAGTCTAAAAGTCTTAAAATGCTAGAAATACATTTTAAGAAATGATGTTTAATATGTTGCAGCAGTTTCAGGTTAATATTTAGTCCCTCTTACTTCGAGGTACTTTCCGACCGTTAGAACAGTTGGTGTCAATTAAATAAGGAAATGTTTGATGTAAACACGTCGCTACGCCGTAACACGACATTTCTCATGGTTTCTTTGAATACCTCAGTCAAGATGAAAATCTTGAAAGTGTTTTTGTTATTGTTCTCTTTCTCGTTTAACACAAAGTGTCCACAGCTGTGGTTTAGACGAGCAGCTGTTCTCAGTGCAGATTATAGGTTTGGTGATATCTAGATGTTGTGTAGAAGAAAAAGGACTGTGGTTGGGATGAAAATGTGGCAAAATCTGGTAGTGATTAGTGGGTAGAATTATACAACAGAACAAACAGGATATAGTTCACTTAAACCCGTTTCTGCTGCAATTAAAGTCCATAACCGCTCTTCCTCATGATATCCACTGCTACGTCAGGGCTAGATAAAGAACAGAGGAGTTTCTGTCTTAGTTTGTGCTCCTTCCTGTCATTTGCTACTTACTCACCATCTGTTGAGTTTACATGACAGCAAGGGTGTGGCAAATTTTTACAACACTTAAAACAAAGAAAAGACAATGAGATTATTGGCACCAGTAATCTCCCTCCATCTGAAAGTTTTATCTCATTTTACAACATCTACATTGAGTGATGCCTTTGTAACTTAATGATGGAGGTGTGGTTTATGTTTAGAGCCAAGGTTTTTCCCTCTGGACTCTTGTTTTCTCCATGCTGCCCTTATTTTGTCTGACAAAAGAAGAACACCACCAGCAAGACAAAAGGGAGTCAAACAACAAAAGGCCTCCAGGTGCTCCAGGTTGGAGGCAAGACTTAATTTCAAAAACTGAACACTTAACAAGAAATGGGATCCCTCATGCAGGAAATACAAATAGAAACTGGTATTAGTTGTTGAGCTAAGTAATAGATTTATCATATTTAATCTTTTAAAGCAATAGTTCTCCAACTTTTCTGATGGTTTATCAAAGTTTTTCTTTTTACATTCACTGCCTTTTCATTCATTTTCAGTTTCATTTTTTTACCTATAATCTAAGTTGCATCACTCAAGGGATGAACCAGTGTTGTCTTCACATAACAGGCAGCTCATCAAAAATTATTTTTATCATATCTTGAGCCCAGACCTCAACATTATGGAAGCAGTGTGGGATCATCTTAACAGAGAACAAAACAAAAGGTGGCAAATGTCCAAAGAAGAGCTTAGAAATGTTCTTCAAGAAGCCTGCAGAACTATTTCTGAAGAATACTTAAAGAAACAACAGGACCTTGTCTAGTCTAAGAGGGTCCAGGCTGTGTTGAAGAATAAAGGTGGTTACACCAAATATTGACTTTGTTAGAATTGTACAAACTCTTAAGGATACATTAAAATTGGAAATTATTCATGTATTGTAGATACTGTAGACTGGTTTCATTTGAAGAACCTTTTACTTTTTGCACAAAAAGCACAAATATCTCACTAGTGAGTGGAAAATCTTAATGCTTCTGAATGATTTTAGGGAATCAAATCTTCAGAAAATGTGTTTTTAATAATGCCTAAATTGGCTCTAAACATATATTGTTATATATATATTATATACTATTTTTCTCAATATACATTTTTCTGTAACTCTGTAGTTTACTAGTCTGGGACCATTAAAGATTGCCTAAACTTGAACTGGCTGTGAAACAAACAGAAGTCGACTCTCTCTTTATTGTTTACTCCTCTAAGGATATAAGTCTAAGTATGACACCTCTCTATACTGTTGGAGTACTGTAGATAATGTGGAGGAATAACATGCACCATCAAGCAGAGTCAAGCAGCCGTGGGTTAAGAATGTAGCAAAACAGTTAAAGAATGTCAAATCTCAATCAGTCATCTCTGTAAAAGCAGAAACTGTGGTTTCAACCTTAAGAATAGTCATACTTACAGAGGAAAAAGACATGTGGAATAATAAAAATGATGGCAGCCTTGAGACCAGGGTTATATGATTCATCCTGGTTGAATTTAGTTCCTTTTATTCCTTTAGATTTATTTTAATTTTCCTCCCAGATCTTTTATACAAATGATAAAACAATTGTTAAAATGACTTTTAGCACGTGTATTTTTCCAAGTAATGATTCAAATAAAAAATGTGTGTAATTTCTATTATTACTACTAGTTATTTATTTTTTTCTGTATTTTTTTTTCTATATCTTTTTTTACAGTAAACAGGCCAATCAGGAGCTCACTGAGGTGCTAAATCAACTCTGGTGCCTGGATAGCAACCGCCTCAGGCCAGGAACTGATTACGTCATTTCCCTTCAGGTGAGTACCATCGGTGCTGTCACAGTTGTCTGCATTGCAAAGCTCTCAGAGAAAGGTGGAATAAATGCAAATTCATCTGGACCAGAAGCCAGTTATCTGCAGACGCACATTGTGATATCATCTGCAGCAAATGCAGTCTATTGTGGCGCTGCTAGGGAAAAAAGTGTATGTGAGGATGAAGTTTATGAAAAACTGCAGGTACAAACCAAGATGCTAGTGAGTTTCATTAATTTGAAGGAAAAAAGTAAAATGATTCTTTAAAGATATTTTGAGGAAATGGACAAAAAAAAAAAATCTTTGTTTGGGATCAGAGAAGAAAAAATTTATTGTCAAAGAGCCTTCACTGCAAAACTGACTTGGAGATGTGCAGCTTTAATAAAGAATGGACCAATGACAACCGATTAATCATACCAGCTCTCAGTTTAAACTAGTTTGCATCATTTGCATTGAAATATTTGCTGTTGCCAAATAATATTATCTTATCTGGCGCCATTACACAAAACACGCTTCTTTCATTGAGAAATACTGGAGCAGTAGGCCCCTCTGCAAGAAAGCCGGATAATGTCACACCAGAGGAAAGATTATTCAAATATAAACCAAACAAGAAAGAGCAAAAAGTGCATTTCTTCAGGCTGTTTGGATTCTCATTAAATATGAATTCATTTTCCCTTTTTTCCTTTTTTCCTTCTTGTATTGGGGGAATTCATGAATGTTTTGTGGACTGGATGTGGCCCAGAGGCTCTGGGTAGTCACAGTGATATCCACTGTAGATGACACAGCCCAGTAGCAATTAGCCTGCTACACAGATTTACTTGCAATATGGCCGTGATTTAATAGTTAATTAGGCCCTATTTTTTCATTTTGACAAACAATTAAAAAAAAAAATCTGAATTTATGCAATATGATAAAAAGTTTATGTATTTATTTATTTTTGCTATTTGTGTATTTGGTAGAAAAACTGTTTCTCCCTTTAGAAAAATCACAATGGTCTTTTTTTCCCATGTTAAAATCAATCAGTTAACGACTAATTCCTGGTCCTTCGGTTACTTGTGTAATGACAACATGCTGGCTGCTGTGTGTGTGTTTGTGTGTGCTGTGTTTTATTCAGGGGAAGGCAGGTTATGTGGCACAGGGAAGTAACTATGCAAGAGATCGGGCCCACGCTCCTCTCTTCTCATACGTCAATGAAGAAAAACTGAAGAAGATCGAGACATATGAACGTAAGTAGCAATTTATGTTTTCTTCTGTGATCTTTGTTTCCTGTTTTTTGTTTCACCCATTTTTCACGAGTTTCAGAGCGTGCTCCCTCTTTATGCAGATTTCATCAACTTGCTGGACAACTACGAGATGTCCACAGGGGTGTCAGAGACCGTCACTTCAGAGGAGCTTAAGGAGAACAAGCTCTTTATTAATGCCATCATGGAGACTGATGTTATGAAGGTACGGCAGTTTCATGTAATCACTTGCAGCAGCTGTTTCTGCTTCAGGTTACTTCCCAAAATGTCTATAGTTTGGATTACTGATTGATTTAATGAGGATATAAAGTTAGTGTGAAGGTGACTTCTTGGTAAACTGGTAAACCTGGACTTTGTATGTTCCTGTCTGTCACTGCAGAGTTAAAAGACACTCAACTGGGCCCTAAAATTATTTTTTTTTTAAACATCGATTCCCTTTCCATCCAGAAAAAAAAGCAAAAGCAGTATCAACTTCATACAACATAAAATAGGTTACGTTTTATACACTAGATTTTCATTTTATTTTCAAAATTATTCCTACAAAAGTCAGATTTTTATGTTTTACATAATTTATAAATATATGTTTTCTTCACTCAATCAGTGTTTTAGCATGTTCTTTCTGTTTGAGATAACAAAACAATAAATGCCACATGTAGTAAATCTTATACCTTTTGCATCACTTCTTTCATTCTTTTTTAGAAACAACTTTCTATTTTCTCAACCTAAGAGCATCTATGTTGCGCCGCTTCATGGTTTACAAGGCAAGATATTCTTGACTTTGAAAAGCCAATCAAACCTTATTTCTTTTGCGTATTCGAATTTCTTTCTGTGTGGACTAACGTTTATATAATCCAGCACTACATGAGCAGTAAATATGAACTAAAATAAGATGTCAAATAAGACAAAAGGAAAATAAGTAACTATGCAGTAAAAATCTCTATATCGTACTGAACTAAGACTGATGCCCAGCCAGAAGGAATAGGTTTTTATTTGAGTTTCTAAATGATTCAAGGATTTGTCCAGCTCTCATCTGAAAAGTTAGGCAGCTCCACAGATTATTAGACAGCCAGAGAAAAACATTCTTGCCAAATCTTTTTCTGAGCCTGAACCAAGAGGTGTCCAAGAACACCTGGCTCATTGGACTGTGTGAGGCAGTGAAAGTTTAGGGAAGTTAAGTATTGCATGCCATTAAGACTAACATGTTATAACATTTTAAACTTGACCCTAAAATTAACTGTAAACCAGTGTAGAGTCTAGCACAGGTCTACAAGCTATTTCTGTCCTATCAGAAGGTGGATTACTGAATCATATAAAGCCAGCAGGCAACCAAGTATTCATTTGTTAAAATCAATGTACAATAATTTACAATAGTTTAAATGAGAGGTGGCAAAGACATTTACTCACCAAAAGTCATGTGGAAAGAGGTCGGCCTTCATTTAACCAAGAATAAGAAACCTTTAAAGCAATAAGCTCATCATGACATCCAGACCATGAGGCACTATAAACAAATGAGAAGCCTGGAAAGGCACCAATACCATATATTAAATCTTTGCAAAAACAACAAATGGATGTTTGCAATTTCATCATGTGATGTTTTGCTTTGACACATAGTGTGCTCATGACTATCTGGTCAAGAAGGGCCAGTCACCATCTGACCGTGGACAGTTCAAGAGGCAGCTGTATGACATCTGGTTCCGCCTCTACCACAGGGACAGGAGTGGAGGGTGAGTATCACTGCAACATCAGGGGGAGCTACTGCAATGGAGAAGTGTGAAGAAACCAGTGCAGGTTTAACCATCCACTGAATGAGAGGTTTAAGTTTAACTTTAAAAGGCTCTGGTGCCCTTCAGCAGAACCTAGCACACTTCCAGCATATAGCATTGCACCTCAAGAATAACTGAAGTTGTTCATAATTTACATAACTTATACCGAAGTAGATATTATAACACATTAATAAGCATTCAAACCATCATTTTCTCAGTATGTTTTCTAGTTGCTCAGTTAGCTGTTGAATGCATGTTTTTAGTCAGAGAGATTGCAAATTAGTTAAAAGTTTTTATTTTTTAAAAGTCCAGTTTTTGTAGGATGGTATGTCATAGGTTGTGCACATTGTGTTTTTATCTTTCGGTCTCACCCACAATGCAAATTCTGTGGATTAGAGGACGTGACGTCTTTAGACTTATTATTGGGATGAATTAAGATACACACACAGTCGCATACATACACACACAAAGATAGGATTGTGTTTTGATAGGTCAATTTTGTTTAATCCTAGTGAGGATTCTTGTGGATTTGAACATGTGTTTGTTGGAGAGACCAAGTTCGGCAAGGAGATAATGGGTCTTCACAACTGGGTCCAGTTTTATCTGCAGGAAAAGCATCGCCACGTTGACTACAAAGGCTACAAAGCAAGAGACAACAAAGACACAGTAAGAACATTATACGCTATCTCAGTCTACATGAATAAACTTGGCACACTGAGAAAACCTGAATGTTTTTCTCTTTTTTTCTTACTTGTTTTAAAGCCTGATGAGGATGACCACGTGCTGAACCTGCAGTTCAGTTGGAAAGGCTTGGTGAAGCCCATTGGTGGCTCCTTCATTGGTGTCAGTCCAGAGTTCGAGGTTGCTCTTTTTACCATCATCTTCCTCATGTCGACTGAGAAGATGACGTCTGTGGTGGTCAAAGTGGATGAGTACATGCTGGAGCTGGTCGTCTATCGACATGGCCAGTCCATCGGCACATCGTACCCCAAACTGCTCAGCAGCAACAACAGGGATTTGTAATTTCACATCCACCTGAGCTGTTGGCTGTGCTGTTAAAGTGTCTGATAATTTTGTTATACTTTTACTTAGTTTATATGCAGTATAATCTCCAAACAAACCTGGAGCAGGTTGCTGTCTTTGCACTAAAAATTAAGCTCAATCTATATGTAAACCTGATCTTGACTGATATTATGGAAGGAATAAAGATGGTTATCAATCACCATTTTGTTACATACTATATTCTGTTTCAGAGTAAATAAAACATTTGTTTACACTTAGACTAATTTGTATTCTCCTCTGTTAGGAAAAATAAGACTGATTTAATTCTGTGCTATTATAATATTTTGTCAATAACTTAATAAATCAACCTGACAGTTGCAAATCCCGCCTTAAGTATTACTGAAAACACAAGTGTGACTTCCTTAGGTTGTTGACACTGCTATCAGTTAAGTAAATTGAAAATGTAGATTATATTTCATGATGAAAATCTTTATTCAGATTTGTTGGTAAGGACAGTATCCATATTTGACAACATTTTAGTTTACATGTACAATTTTATGACTATCATGTTTCAATAAAAGTTGTTTTTCCTGTTTAATCATCTGGATTAATACAAGTCTGACAGGAATGCATTGCTTTGATCTACAGCGTTGCATGAATATGAAAATAAAACAGCACATTGGCCTATGGATGTTATTTAATGTTTACAGACAGAAATTAACTTGGAACAGGTTAATATTAAGTTTATTCACTCATGCATTGGGAAAGTTCCCTGCCTGACAGACAAGATTCAGGGTTCACCTAAGGCCAGCTATAGTGCCGTTGGACGCCCTTTTGTTTTGCGCATGCGTAGTCAAATAAGCGATGTCAAACCGCACAAGCGAAACAGTTCCTCTTAAAACTACCTCATGACGTGGTGAACAAGCAGGTAAACATACACGCTCTTCTAACGTTATATTAGTCCGTTTGAAGTACTCGCTAACAGTGACAACGACAAACTGCTTCTTGCTCACAAATCAACTTTTCGAGTTGGAGAAAGAAACATATTTAGCTAACAGTTAGCTGGGCTAACAGCGTCAGATGGCAGCTCGTTTGTCAGACTGACTGTTGGGGAGCCACCTGACTACCACTCACATGATTTCAATTACTGCAACCTGGCTACGGGGTGCATATTTTCAATGTATGTTTTTGCTTTTAGGTGTAGTTTGAATAAACGGGGTCTGGTTTGGGTTGTTTTCTAAACAACAACAAACAAACAGCATGTTTGGTAAGAAGAAGAGGGCACCGATGCCGAAAGGGCAGGGCGCTGCTGCAGCCAAGCAGGTAACAACTCTGATAGCAAAATATATGTAAGGTAGCGTGATAGCAGCTATCAAAGCATGACATTTAATTTGGCTTTTTAGATGGGTCTGTTTGTAGACCTGAACCCCGAGGAGATGATGATGGGTATGGAGGAGAATCTGGACGATCCGGACCTGGAGGCAGAACTTGCTGCTATTACTGGAAATAAAGCTGCTGGAGGAGGGAGAGCCAAGCCGAAGGGGAAAAGTGAGTGCAGCTGTTATTATGTTTTAAGTTGTGTAAACATGGACGGATAGTTGGATAATGAAACCCTGGATTTAGAGATATTAGGGACCCACTAAAGCTCTTGTATTTGTGATTATACTTTTGTTTTTAATTCTTCTTAATGCTTTCTGCACCCCGCTGTAATGTTTCTAATGTTTGTATGT
>JBBBVU010000008.1:22697938-22711248 GCA_037177055.1 Atherinosoma microstoma
AATGTTTGTATGTAAAGCACTTTGAATTGTCCTGTACATGAAATGTGCTATACAAATAAACTTGCCTTGCCTTGTATTTGAAAGAGACACAAAATTTTAATTTTTCATATTCCACTTACATCAAATATTACACTGTGTTTATCATGGATTGGATCATTGGATCATGGATTGGATCATGACATCCAATCCATGGGTTTTACATTTAATGTGTTCTTGTTATCTTACGTGATTACAATTGACTTTAGACTTCAGTATGTAAATTAGTGTGGCAGAATGGGCTGTTCTACCGGTAAAAATCCAGTTTCCTAGATCAAAGGAAAGCAATGCCATTCTATTGTTGTCATCGTTGAGCTGATGTAACTGTAACTTGTAACTTATTATCAGTCTACCCCATATATTTAGGTGGGTGGTATATGTCAAAGTGACATCTTTTTGTGTATGAAACAAGATGGGTCCAAGTTGTTAATCCTATCTTAAACTTGCAGTGTTGTTCACAGCAGCTCTCATAATGAGCACCTTCATTATATCTATAGATAAACATTGGATATATCCAGATTGGATCCTGATTTTTGTGACTACCTTGGGAGATATGGTACCTGTAATTTTGAGCATAGGTTAAAGTTAGATTGCCAAAAACCCTCTACAACACATTTCTGCATAGTTACTATCCCATTTTTCCACAAGTTATTGTTGTTGTGTGACACTCCTGCAGTTCATCACATGACTACATGACAGTATGTTTGTGTTGTAGGCCCCCTTCCTATGGAAGACATTGCAAGAATGGCTGACGAGTGTATGAAAGATTTGGATGAGGATGATGATGACGACAATGTTGAAGATGACGAAGATCTGTTGGTTCGTACTTATATACTTACTGTATATATTTAAAAATCTTGGTCTTATGCTAGTGTAAGAGTTTATTAGTAATAATGTCCCAAAGCAATATGAGTGTAATCACAGTATAAATAAAATGTATGGGATATTAAAAAGTGCTTTATAAGTATATAAAACATATTAACAAAAGATAAAGTATAAGAATGCATTAATAAAAGTAAAATAAATTACAAAAAATTCAGTGATCTATTAAAGATTAAAATTTAGTGCAAGGTATTAGTCCATATTTCTATCAATGAATACAATTATTATTGATAATTGGCAGTACAAAAAAAATAATTAAGCTTTAGATTTGGACTTGTGCTGTATTTTAAACTAAATAAAAATCAAGCTCTGCCTCTTCATGTTTAGTTTTATGAGCAAGCAGTTTGCTCCAGATAAAAAATTGTATAAAAAAAAAGAGAAAGAAAAAAGAGGCAATTTTCCAACAAAAATTTTACTTTTTCTTTTTCTTTCTTTTTTTTAAACCATTGTTCCTTTTAAATCCAGTAGAAGTGGAGCAGAACTGTAGATCATGTGCAAGTATAGATGTAATGCTAATCATTCTTACAATTAACTAAGCAAACTAAATTAGAAATAGTTTGATTTTCATCAACACAGTTAGTGTGGCACTTTCATTTGTCAAAAGATTAGACAACAGTCGACACAAACAAATGGAAATCTGGTTTCATTTTCAGAAACTTTGCTATGTAGTGTTTTGAATGAGCAATGGATTTTATCGTTGATCAGTTGTTATAATTTTCCCCATCAGGCAGAGCTACAGGAAGTGGTGGGTGAGGAGGAAGCAGAGGATGCAGTAACTCCTTCCTCCACATCCTCTGTCACTGATGAGTCTCGTCAAGCTGAAACACCAGAGTCCCCAGTGGCACAGGTACAATACAAGCGCTTCTCTGCCAGTCTAGAAAACTGACACCGCCAACGTACGTGTCAAATGGCAGAAATTTCTGTGTGTTCCTGGTAACAGGAAGGGACAGAAGTTTTTGTCCTCCTTCCTTACGGCTTGCTTACAAAATGAGCTACCAGATTATGTTATTATTCAATCAATAGCTGTTTACTTGTGGTGGACTAGATGCTCTTGAGGTAAATAATTTCCATTCTTTGTGGTATGTGTAACTGCATTCCTACTCGCGTACTTCCTGATGCATGTTTCATTGGTTTGAAATACTCTGAATGTTTTATGTACCTTTCATTTAAATCAAATTACTCAAAATTATGTAAAGCTTTAGAGAAATTAAAGTTTATATTTTAGTTTCTCTTATTAATTCTCTTTAACAGATTTCCATGCCTATGTTATCAGTCCACAGTTTTTGATCTCTTCACCACCAGCTGTTAACCGTGAATATATACCTGAAGTGCATGTTGTTTTTTGTGTGTGAAGCAGCAGGAAGTAAAGGCCTCCTCAGCAGTACCCGGCAGCATCCAACATACCCTGGAGGAGCGAGTAGCCATGTACAAGACGGCCCTACAGAATGCCAAAACTGCAGGGGAGACATCCAAAGCAAGAAGATATGATCGTGGCCTGAAGGTTGGTGAAACTACATCTTTATGGGAACATACCAGCATGAGTAGGTGTTACAATCATTTCATTGATTTCAGATTGGCACGTTATTATTTTGTCCGCCCTATTTTTGTTGATGCTGTTACAGAAATACCTGATCAATCCACTCATTCTTTACCAATCACTTACAAACCGTTGATAAGATTAACAGGCCCAAAATTACGACCAACAAAGGCTGATTGGCATCGTACTTTTAACTTCCTCATACCATCTAATAATGTCAACATGATCATGGAAATTCAGTGTAAGTGTACCGTCTTCCACAGTCACTACAGAGGCAGAAGATGGGTTCGGTCTATTGTGTGACACGATCTCCGCTTCCTAAATAATAACGCATGCAGATTTGATACATTTCTTTGTTAATTAAATGTGATTGATGGTTCACAGGCGTAACACAATGGGCGGGATGCAGTGTTAACCTTCTTGAGCATAACAAGATGTAGCACACTCATACTTAGTGCAGTCAAGCTTAGCAGTCAAAACTTACGGCTACCCAGCCCTCCTCTCTCTGGCAAAACTACTGGTTGACTGACTGACAACCCCTTTGAACAGTTCAGCTTATCACCGACTACATCCACGTGAAGCATGCTCCACATCACCTTAACAACCAAATAAAACAAATCCTCAACCCAGTAATCATTACCCCAAAACAATATTTATGGCTCCTACAGTAAGCTATCATGATTTTAGCTGGGACATAATGTTTATTATTTTTATTCATAATTTCTAATGGGCTTAAGCCCACTCTTCATGTTGCAAACTCTATTCTGTATTTTCAGAAATAAAAAAAGTCTCATCTGTGAAATTAAATCCCCGTGCTGAGCTGAATGTGAAGGTTTTGTCAGCCGTATTAAAAAGGTTCATAAAACACAAAAATGAAATGGTCTTTTACTGCTTGTGTATATCATTACACTGTTGGCCCTTAAACTGCCGTTTATAGGAATACATGTGGAATTTATTCAATTTCATTTGTAACATATCTGCACTGCTATAATTCTACTTTTTATTACACATTTGATCATTTTCAGCTATCCTTGCAAAAATCTTCTGCAAATTTGAACTAAACTGTCTGTTTATTTTGCTCTTTAAAGACATTGGAGTCAATGCTGGCTGCTGTGAAAAAAGGGAGGCCTGTGAAGGAGGCAGAGATCCCTCCACCTGTCGCCACTGGAACCCAGAGCGCTGCCCCACGGCCTGCTGTTCCTGCAAGACCTGCTCCCCCTGTACCCTCACCCCCTGAACCCGCTCATCAGGAGGAGTTGATGGCTTCAACACTGCCGCCTGTGCCCGAGATCATCACACCCAACAGTGAAGAGGATCAGTCTTCCTCTGCTTCCATCCCTCCGAGCAGCTTCCCATCACCTAAGGAGCAAACCGAGAGTCAAACTGCTGAACCCTTGCAGACCATTCAGACAGACGGTAAGTTTCCTTTGTTCCATTTAATTTGGGGTAATAATGGTCATTACCAAAGATTCAGTTAGAAAAAAATATCAAACATTTTTCATGCGGTTAACTAGTCCCAAGTGTTGCTTCTGTCTCAGTTCACATCTAAGCATTAACTTCAAAGCTTGGATACCAAGTTTCTGCATTTATTTGTATTTATTTATGTCTGTAATTATTAAACACTTAAGGGCTCATTCCAGTTTATTTAAAGTATTTCAGTGTATTTCCATTAATATAATTGTTGTAGCTGCATGAAGCTGTATGCTGTCTCCACTTTTTTGTAAAGAATCATAAAAACTGCATATCTGGGAAATATGGTGTGAATTCTCTAGTTTTCTTGGGGAAAAAATGTTGATTTATCTCTGAATCATTTGCTTTTGAGCTTGAGGAAAGACTCCATCAGGAAAACATGCTGTTGGATGGTATATACTAGAGCCCGCAGCCAATATTTAAAAAAAAAAAAAGAAGAAAATACGGGTATTTGGGAATTGTACATATAAACAAGAATTATTAAATCTTACAGAACGTTTTTTTCAAGATGGTATCCTATTACGATTTCAGGGGCTCCATTTGACCCTTCAACTGGATTTTAGGGATGATATTTGGATACTGGTCTCTTTTTCCACTTTTTTTTAACAGTCTGGCTATTACTCAATTGTGTTTTATTAAGAAGAGGTTTAACCAGGTGGCTAAAAGGTGCAGATGTAGGCATATTGTTGTCCGCGTGCTATCAAACATATTGAAACCTGCACAGTGCTCAGTCTCAGTTGTGTTGCATGTTGCCTGATCACGTTAAAAATAAGTGTTTGAACCAGATCTGGATGACCTCGGTCGTTCGTGTGAAGCTAAACACACCATCTGTCACAGACAGAGTGGGATACTAGCACACATTTTTGCTTTTCCTCTCTAAGGTGTAAGAAATAATTGTGGCAGTAAGCAGAGCTTGAAGCGTCTGTGAACGTCTGATTGCTTTTTCAGTTACAGACATGGTTGAATGAATACAGACTCTATTAGGAAAAGTGTGTGAATTGAGTGTTTATGAAGCTATTTGGTAATCTGGTGATAAAGTAATAAAAGAAGATTTTTGTCCCTCTCTGCTGTCCCAACTTTTGAGCCCAGACACTTTTGTATTGTAGTCATTTTATGTAATATCTACAATAATCATCACATTTAAACCTAAACTAACAAATACTGAGTTCAGTTTAGGCCTTGATACTCTGTGTCTGTTATCCTGTAAAACAACCATCCATAAATAATTGATCTCTTTTAATAGGATTTTCCAGCACACTTTATTGTGCACTGGATTATAAATGATCTGGATCTTTCAGTTTATTCTAACTAGCCTCTTGGCTTTGGATTTTAGGAAGATGAATTTTAATGGTTAAGGCAAAGTGGGTGTCTTCTAGCTTCTCACCATGAGATGAATGAAGCCTTTCACCATGATAACTGTTGACTATTTTGTCCGGGGATTCCACAGCAAATGAGGCGACCAAGGCCATGCTGTTAGAGAGGCAGAAAGAATTCAAGGTGGCAACTCTGAGAGCCAAGAAGCAAGGAGATATGGAGCAGGCAAAACTTTTCTTCAAGACCAGCAAGGTAGGCTATAACCATAAGCTATCTCCAAAATTAAGTTGGTTTTCTATGTATAGATTCATTTAAAAAAATAAAAAATTCTGGAATCAGCAGAAATTACACTTAAGTTTGTTTACCAGAAATTGATGATGGGATTAAACCAAACTAAGTATTTTTATGTTTCAGTTAGAAATAAATTGTGTGTAAAAAATAAATAAATAAATAAAATAAAAGTTGGCATTGGATTATTTGTGCATTCTGTTTTTCTGAGTATGTTGTTGCACATTCAGACAGGAGGATTTCTCAGGAGAATGTGAAATATGCCAACAACGTGGATGCTGACAAAGAGCATCATTATGTTGTTTTTTGGTCTGTTTTTATTTTTTTAATATTTGTGCAGAGGTTTGATGCAGTGATCGAGGCGTTGGAGAAAGGACAAGCAGTCGACCTCAGTGGCCTTCCTCCTTCTCCAGGACAGGGTCAGGAAATCAAATAACGTATTTTTCTTTTGGTTAAAACAAGTTGTTTTTGACTATTTATACTGAAATTTTAAAGCACTAAAGTGTAGCAGCTAAACTATGTAATTTTTACATCAGAAATCTCCTCAACTGTAAATAACATATTGGGAACAGATTTAGAATCCTTTAAATGGTACGAGATATTTACATTGTTTTCCTTTCAATATAAACCCTGTGTTTAAATCGAAAGAATTAAAGCAATACTACATAACTTTCCAACTTTAAAACTTGACGCTTCTGACTTGTTTCGATGGCATACCGACATTCATTATGCACATTCCTGGGACCGTCATTGTCCTGCAGAGTACCAAGGCTGAGAAACTGCACTTCACAACATTTTTCCAGCCCACGTTACATCATGTGACAGCTGGGTTTTTGCTTTACGATACCGCGTCACACGCTAGCAACTGGATGTCATCACACTGGCTGTTTTGGATGCGCACCATGGCTGATTCAGTAAAGAAAGCCAAGAGGACATTATCAGAGAAGGCGAGGAAAAGAAAGAGAGAAAGTGACAGAGCAAGCAATAAGGCAAGAAGTCTGATCTGACTGACTTTTGCTGACTAGAGAGAGCTCAGAGTAGAGACAGGATGCAAGATAGATGCTGAATTAGCCTTTGTTTGGGGGGCACTAATGTGAGAAAATCTTCCAAAGTTCAGTAGTGGGTTCTATGGCTACTAATGAAAACAATCAGTCCAGAAACCCAGCAGAGGTGGCAAAGATGGTTGAGAAAGGGAATGTGAGTAAGGAAATGTACAACAGTTAATTTAATTGATATACAGAGAGGTTACAAACTAAATGATGGCCCAGTTGCTCTGGTTGGGTGGTTTCATATTTAGAGCCACTTGTTTCCTTTGAAAAAAGACTTATTTCATATAGTTTTAAAGTAGTTTTGAGGGATTATTTATATCCTGTGAAGCATTTTCATCCTAATGGTAGTGCTCTCCTTCCAGGGTAACAAAGCAGTCACACATGGGGCATAATGGA
This sequence comes from Atherinosoma microstoma, assembly GCA_037177055.1. Taxonomy (NCBI): domain Eukaryota; kingdom Metazoa; phylum Chordata; class Actinopteri; order Atheriniformes; family Atherinidae; genus Atherinosoma; species Atherinosoma microstoma. The sequence continues at coordinate 22,704,911 of JBBBVU010000008.1, forward strand.
TAACTTGAAATATTAAAAATCAAGACACTTAGTTAAGTGCCTTCTCCACCATAGCCATGATCAGAATAGTTGTAGAGAAGATGCAGGAAAAACTGAAGCTGTTCTGACAAAACACATCGGCCCACTGGGCCTCCTATTATAAGCTTTAAGTAGCTTCCTTGGGGTGATCCTTTCACACCCCTGTCATTGAAAAAATGCTCTGTATTTGCTGTATTTCTGTGTGTAAATAAACCAAATTGGCCCAACAGCTTACTAAGACACCTTCTTTCACCCATCTGTCAGTGGAAAGTCTACAAATCCTATAAGCTTAAATTTTTTTGTATCTGGTTGTGTACATGTTATAGGTGCAGGAGGAAGCTCTGCTCCAGTAAATGAACCTTCCTCCGGGCAAAACACACATGTCACCCAACCGGTTGCAACAGCTCCAGGTACAGCACTATTCAGTTTGATATTTAACTTGCATATATACTTGCTAGTAATTTTGTAGCCAGATTTACAAAGTCATGACTTTAATTTCACTTTTCTTCACGACCCATCCATTACTACACACGGTAACGCATCAAGCTCAGCTGCGCTCTATGGTTGTTAATTAACAGATAGCATCATGGCAACACACTGTGCAAACGGCTTTGGAAGTAACATTTCAGAGCAGAATAAAGCCACACTGAAAAAAAATTCATTGTTTCCCTCTTTCAGTCCCTGCTGCCCCTTCAGCTCCCAAAGACGTGCTGGAGGCTCTCGAACAGAGGCGAGCCAAGTATGCGGAGGCGTCTGCTCAGGCTAAAGCTAGCGGAGATGACCGCAAGGCGCGAATGCATGACCGTATTGCGAAGGTAGAAAGAGGGATTTCCTTCTGGCTTCTGTAGTTAAATTGATAAAACTCTGTTGCTAAAAATCATTTGTTTTTCCATGTGATTTTCTCCCTGCTGATGCAGAGTATTTATATTTATATTCATATGAATAATTAATCATATAGTTTTTAATTGATACTCTTTCATAAAGAGTATCAATTAAAACATTTAGTAGTGTTGTATTTATTAGATTTTTTCCTTTTAAGCTACTTCTTTTAGCATCAGATGTGCTGTTAAAGTCTTTTTAACCTCCTTCCTGCAGCAATATCAAAGTGCCATCCGATCTCACAAAGCAGGGAAAGCAGTCGACTTTGATGAGCTGCCAGTTCCCCCTGGTGAGAATCACATATTTGAAGTTACAGGCTTGTGTTACACTTAGCTCCTGACAAGATAGATTTGGATAATGTGTTCAGATCTGGGTTTTTTTTCTTTACAGTCTGTGTCTGTAAACAAGTTGTCAGTCCGTGTACGACTTGACATGTTTTTGTGCGTGATCTATAAAGTCAATCTTCATCTTATCTTTCAGGCTTTCCTCCAATCCCCGGACAGAAAGCAGCAGGAGCTGAGCAGGGGTTTATTGCTGCTCTTGAGACTGCCAGCAAACTCGCTTCTACGGATGTTGCTGATGTAGGAGATGAAGAAGATGAGGAGAAGGAGGAAGATGTGAGCTATCAGTATTATAATGCACACTGTTTTATTTATTTGCTTATGGATGAGTGGTTGATGTGATGTGTCTCTTATAGTCAAAGCCTCCTGTTCCAGAAAAGCCAAAGAAGCCCATGTTAGATGTTCCCACCTCAGGTCCAAGACCAAAAAGATCTCTGTCAGCTTCACCTGAGAGAAAAGCTCAGAGAGAAGGACTCTCCCCAGCAGGTCAGCTCCAAAAGCAAACAACAGAAGCTGGTTTTGACAGCAACCTTTTCTAAACAACCATAATGTCTTTAAAAACAGACAGTTTAGACAGAAACAGAAGAAGAATCTAGTCTCATTCATTTTTAGTTAATTCAACTTTCTAATTTTCTTCTCATTTATATGTCATTGATGTTTTTCATTGATTTTTTGGTATTGATAATGATTGGGAACTATTTGATACCATATCTCCCAAAAAATGGACGTAAAATTCATTATGATTTCCATGATACAGATGACTTGCATCACAACAGGAAAGGTTCAGCTGGAGGAGGAGCAGGGAAACGGTTGTCTAGACTTAGCAGGAGGCAGCACATGATGGAAACATTTAGTTGTGGAAATTGTTGTTTTCTTTACAATCCATTGAAAATAACAAATGAAGCTCCTCATTGTGACGATATGATGTTCGAGGTATCAAGAGATGTTTTGTCTGAATGCAGCGGGCAAAGAGTTCCATAAAGTGGGGGCTATAATGGAAAAAGCTAGATCTCCCATTGTCACAAGCTGTGATCTGAGCATAGTTAAAGGGCACTATCTGTGGTTCTCAGTGGTTGGTAGGGCACACACCAGGTCAGTAAATCTGAGATGTATGTTGGGGAATGGCCATTTAAGGCAAACGGTAAGATTTTGAAATCATTATGAAATCCAACAGGAAGCCAGTGAGGGGAAGGAAGTATAGGAGGGAAGTGTTCATGCTTTCTGGCACCAGTAATAATTCTTGAATGAACTGAAGTCAACAAAGGTAGTTTTGACTGAAATCTCAGAGCAGTGAATTACAGTAGTCAATGCGAGAATAGACAAAAGCATCCATGATCTTTTTTAAGTCAGCAGTTGAAAGTAATTGCCTGATTTTAGCTGGAGAAACCAAGACTGAGCTACATGTTTGACCTGAGTATCAAAACTCAGGTTAGAATAAAATATTTCTCCTAGATTTTGAGCAATTTTGGGTAATATTATCTGAAAGATTGCCAAGACTAGAAACAATAGGAATGGTAAAACTTGTGGAACCGAACAGAATGACCCTGGTCTTTTATTTATTTTTTTAATGCTCTTTCATATTTGCTGACAGGCTCATATACTAACTCGCTTGCTAATTTGTTCTGAGCTTGGGCAGAAAAATCTCTGCAAAACGTCTCCAGTAGCGTATGTTGTGGACCTTTGTGTTCTCACATGCCACTCTCTGGAAACTCTCTGGTGCATGTCTGAAAACATTTTTGGCATTGATCCATTGAAACGCTGAAGCAATATACAGTTTACGTAACCACTGTTGAATGTATTTTAGTATTAGTGTGCCACTTCCTCACTCAGCATGGACACTGAAGTAAACGGATAACAGCAGAATAATGAAATTAGATAAAGCCCTATCTAATGTGGTACCACAACAGCAGCAGCAGTACAGAAATGACTTTTTTCACCTAAGAGACGAGAACACATTTAGAAAATCTATTTTTGCAGCTGCTGTTAACAGATCAGGTTGCATCTGTTGGTCGTCCTGTAATATTTCAGGTTTGATGGTGACAAAAAGTGAACAGGTCACAGCAAGATCAGTAGATGTGAACTTGTAACACATAGAGGTTATATTCTAAGTGTTCTTTTTAATGTTTATTCCTTATTTGAGAAGTTGATGCATTAAAAATACAACCCAAGTTGTTAAAAACTACCCCCATCCTCTGTCACCATAGTGAAGGAACTAATGACGCCATCTTGTCTCTGTTGTGTGGTTGCTGTCATTAAGATGTTGAGGCCGCTCGCCCCAAGTCAAAGTCTGAAATCAGATATTTTGACTGGCAGATATTGACATATTGATTAGACTATTGATGCATCCATTCTTGAAGAGCACTGTACCCATCTACAGAAAGACAATAAAGCGGTTAGTGTTTTTACTAAATGCTCCTGAAGAGGAATTCCTTACTTCTCAAATCATCTCACCTGCTGATCTTCAGGAGATTTTATCCAGGATCTAGGTGGAAAAACAGTGCGACTCCTCCAGAATATCTCTAACATTTTAGGTCAACACAGGGTTGAACTGTTCACTGTTTAGAAATAGACATCTGTAATTGTCCACATTACTTCATCTACTGTCCACTTACTCTGTATTTTGTTTTTGTCCACTCACCAGCGGTTCAGCAGCTGGAGCTCCTGGAGGGTCGGAAGAAGCAGTACATGAAGGCGGCCCTGCAGGCGAAGCAGAAGAACGACATGGAGCAGGCAAAGATTTTCCTCCGCACCGCAAAGGGCCTGGACCCCATGATTGAAGCAGCACGCAGCGGCAAATCTGTAGACATCAGCACAGTGAGCATAAAGCTAGAAGTCCTGTTCTGAGGGTGGGATTTTACTATGTGGGAAAAACAGATTTAACATGAGATATTGCTGCAGATAATATCTTAGTTCAGATGTTTTTCTCAACAGTCTTCTTCTTGCTTAGGAATATTTAAAGTTGACATTTCATAGTGTTGATTGAGCCTAGAGCACAAAATATTGTCCTGGAAATCTTAGTGATCAAGTTGTAACCGACCCTCTTTGTGCTGTGCCTGAAGATGCCATCGCCCCCTGGTGACGAAGAGGACGACTTCATCCTGGTTCATCACAGCGACTTGCAGATTTCTGAGAAAGCGGAGCAGGTTTACACACAACTGTCAAAGATCCTGAAAGAGCAGTATGAGGTAAAGCTGTAGGTTGTGTTCACTGTTCTTCTTACTCATAAGTTATTTTATTTAAACAACTCATTTTCAGGGTGAATATGAGTTCTTTTTTATATTTTTGCATAAACTTTCTTTGACTTCTAGCAACAAGTAGTAATAGGATACAAGTGAGATGTTGATAATTGATATGAAAAAAAAAAGCTTCTTACTTTCCCTTTTTAGAAATGCTTGACTCACTCGAAGCAGTTCACACATCTGGGGAACGTTGCTGAAACAACAAAGTAAGTATTCATCCGTCTCTTGCAGCAGTTTTCAGGGGTTAGATTTTACATTAAAACACATATAATTTGATAAAGACTCATGTTTTTATGAGGTCACCCTACTAATGAGTTTGGAATAAATTATTTATGTTTGGGATGTAAAGTCTTCATACATTTTCTTTAGGTTTGAGAAAATGGCAGAAAGCTGTAAGAAGAGTATGGAGGTCCTGAAACTGGCTCAGTCGAGGGGTCTGCCTCCACCTAAGCATCACTTTGAGGAGAGATCATTTCGTACTGTAAGGTGGGAAGTTTATTTAAAGCTGCATTTTTATTTAAATACACACAAATATGTTTAGTTTGGTGCATTTTGTCTTTTGAGCATAATCTGTACAGTTTTAACTACTTAATGGGTCATTTGCGTATTTGAATATTATATTGTAATACTTAAATGGTGGTAATCAATAGGGTAAGTTCAGTGGGCATAAGTAAGTAGACTCTCATACTTTGCAGGGTACAATTATGTCGCTGTTTATACTCCGAGTAGATTCCAAGTCAGTGAATGATTGTGTTTTTGTCTTTCTCTGCTTTCCAGAATTTTTCCAGAGCTGAGCAGCACTGACCTGATTGTTGTCATCGTGAAAGGAATGAATCTTCCTGCTCCTAGCGGTAAAAATCTGTATTCACACAAATCAATCTATAAAGACAGAACAGTGGGACAGTGCCATATCTCTACATCCTAAGACAGACAGACATGTTTTAGCTGGTTTCGATAGGTACAAACTGTATTTTCTTTTTTTAAATTGGTTTTAGGTTTAAATACCTCTGAAAATGTTGCGATGTTTAGATTCATACCATTACGAAAATGTTGACTCCTACCTTTTCTTTTCTTTTCTTTTTTCACAAATGTTATCTCTTAATTTATTTCAAAATATCACATTCAGAGAGAAAAATGTTTTATTCAACTATAGATTTGACGTTTAATTATCCTCCTTCAGGAATCCAGCCAAATGATCTGGATGCCTACGTTAAGTTTGACTTCCCCTACCCCAGCACGGTAACGGCTTCAAACTACAGCTTTTTTACATTTTAACAACAAATTCATTTAGACTAGAGAGTTTTTCCCTAAAAATGTTTGTCTTTTCTTTTTGCTGTGAACAGGAGCAGCCACAGAGACTCAAAACGTCTGTCATCAAGAACACTAACTCTCCGGGTAAGACATGAAACCAGCTGTAAGCCCATTTATGTTACTAATTCTTCCTCATGAATGTTTCAGTTTCAGTTTAGTTTATTTATTCAAACATCCCGAATAATGAGAAGAAACAAATACAAAAAACATCATATTGATGTCTGAAAGGGAATAGGCAGAAGCCAAAGCTTATTTCGCCCACTCCCAGTACACAATATTTTAACCAAATTAGAAAAGATCCCAATGTTTAAAATGATCTCTTATTAAATACTAGCACTACTTTAGTGCACAATACACAAATCCCAATTCACAGGATGTGAAAAAACAACAACAACAAAAACAAACATATATAGACATATACACCCATATGTATATGGGTTGTTGACATGACATGGCATTTTCATTGTCCCATTAGATAAAAATGAATATAATTTATATTGGCATCATTTAAAATGCAGTTAATGGTTAAACATGTCTTTGTTCTACATGG
>JBBBVU010000008.1:22711348-22761759 GCA_037177055.1 Atherinosoma microstoma
TAAATGCCATTTTCTTGTTACAGTTAGCATTCAATCTCAGCATAGGATTTCATAATGTTTTCCTTGAACATTTTTTTTAAATTGAAATAAGGTTGAACAGTCTTTTAGCTCTTGGTCCATATGTTCACCCCAACAACAGAAATACAATGTTGCTTTACATTTGTTCTAACATTTGGTTTTTGAACCCCCCCCCCTCGAAAATTATAAATAAGATCTCTTTTTTTAACAAAATCCCAGAATATGAACAGGTAGGTTATTGTTCTTTATGTTTTACATACATTGTGCAGTTTTGAAGTCAACCAAGTCCTTAAACTTTAAAGCTTTTAAATGAATAAAAAGGTGGTTTGTATGTTCCCTGTAAGCTGCTTTATTTACTATTCTGATCGCTCTTTTTTTTAATCATAAAGATCGGATTAAGATTAGTTTATATGTATTCCCCCACACCTCTAGACCATATGTCATGTAAGGCAGAACCAGGGAGCAATACAGAAGATACAAGTTTTTTTCATTCAGGAACATTTTGACTTTTGAAATGATTGCCAATTTTTTTGGAGCATTTTACTTTTTTTTTTCTCATGGGAAACTATTGTCGGTGAAAATGATTATCATTAAATTGTTTTTCATTGGGCGGCTTATTACTGATGACAGGTTTCTTCAGACCCACAGATGAAGTCTAACTTAAAAAGAAAACTTATTAAAAGTTTCTATCATATTGCGACTCCTGTATGTGTGTTTTTGAGGAAAAAATGTAATTGTGACATAAAATTTCAGGTTATATTTCTTGGATTAATTAAACTTTCATCCAAAACACTTTCTTTGCTGATTGGAAGTTAAATGTGTCGTCTACGTTTGTCTTTTCCCCAGAATACAACCAGAGCTTCACACTCTCCATCAACCGTAACCACCGCGGCTTCAGGAGGGTGGTGTCGTCTAAAGGACTCAAACTGGAGCTGCTGCACAAAGGGTGAGTCACTATGGAGCGCCAGCATTACAGGATAAAAGTGACGTGTTTAGACTTTGTTACATTGCTTCAAAACGCTTTGTGTGAAAACTCAAGTGATGAGTAATGTACCATAAAGATAACTGGAAAAACTACATCAGGCTACATTTTTTGTCAAATTTGTCCCACAACCCATACGTTTAAAGCCCTGAGTTGCAGCAGGGGAAACTTCATGTCCCGATTTCACACATGACCTCGTATCACAGGGGCTTCCTGCGGAGCGACAAGCCGATCGGGACGGCACTCGTGAAGTTGGAGAAACTGGAGTCACAGAGTGAAATCAGGGAGATTGTAGAGGTGAGCGTCATTAAGTTTATTAAAAAAAAAAGAGAGATCACAGAAGAAGAAACAACCACACAAAAAAACAACTTTACTGTAGATATAAATGAACAAAATGAGTTAATCATAGAGAAATATCAGAATGTAGCATCCTGGTGTTCATCTGCCAGGTGATGGACGGCCGAAAGCACACAGGGGGTCGTGTTGAAGTGAAGATCCGACTGCGGGAGCCTCTGAGCGGTCAGGACATGCAGACGAGCACAGAGCGCTGGCTGGTAATCGATTCATCACAGGTAACACGAGTTCTACAGGAACTTCAGCTCACCCTTCATTAACAACCAAACGCTAAATATCTGATTTCCTTTTTTTTCCCTTCAAGGTTCTTGTTTAGATGCATCTGGCAAATTAAAGTTGGTAAGTTTTGAAAGTACCTAAATGTTAGCGCTATCTCACATTACCTTTTCATTTAAAGTTAGCCAACATGCACATGTAATCTGAGGTACTATGAGCCAGCAAGTCTGACCCTTCCTGGTCTCCATATTTTACATGTTTTGTCTTAATTTTTTAATTAAAAAAAAGATAAATTTGACAGGAAATTGTCTTCTGATTCTTTTTATTTTTTTTAAATAATTAAAGCTGAGCCAAGGAGCAGCTGGTTATAGGTTTTTATTTGAGGCAGAAATGTGAGTAATTTAGTCCTGTCATGTAAATATAACAAACATATTTGGATGTGATTTATTTCATACAGTTAAGTTGAACCTCTGTGATCTTTGTCTTACAGATGAAAGGCACTCAATCAAAAACACTCATGAGGAAGGAGGACTACGAAGAGGTTGGGGGTCAAGGATGTTCAGTTTGGACTGAACTGGTCTCCGACCTATTAAAACTTTTGCACATTTGCACGACACGCAAGCTCTTTTTTACACAGCTGTCCACCAGGAGGAGACATTGTACTCCAGGCCTTCACCTCAGTGACTGGAGCCTCCACTTTTTCCAGTCTGAGGAGCTGCTGGAGGAATGTCGTAGTTCATCAGGAAGACTTGAGGCAAAAGAGCTGAAGGTTGTTTAAATCAGAGGAAAAACACTCAGGCACCGATCTCAGCTTCCTAAACAGCTTTCTGGTGCATAGGCGGGTCTCCTGGGGACAGCAGTGTTTCCTCTACTAATGATGAAGGGCAGAGTGCCGAGCTACCCTGATCCTGCTGCCCGACGTAACCTTAGATAATATATCAAAGAATCTGTTCTTATACACCTCTGATATGTAGAACTGCACCTATGCACTAATACCAAAGTAATCAAAGTTGCTGTAAAATCCTGCATATTTGAAATTGCATTTATCTGCCAAACCAGTAACGACACCAGAGGTTCATACAGTACAGGTGGTAAACATGCACTTTTGGCTGCTGGGAGTTCAGTTTCAACACAGCTAGTTAGTTTTTTTGGTGTGGAAATCTGAAGCAGATGCAGAAGCGCCTTCACAGACGCTCAACAGGAGTAAGCCAAGAAATAATGAAGCTACACAAAGTACGATTATGTAGTTATTTTAAAGACTATGTTCTATTTTGACACTTTTCACTTGAGTCGTTTGATCGCGGTCACTAAACTTCACACTCACATCTCTGCTGCTGTTGGTATGTTGTCTCATTTACGCTCAACAGCACAAAACTGCAAATTCAGTTGATGCTAATTTTTATTTAAAGGCAAACCCATCATATCTGCAGACCATGAGGAGGAGGGGCAGAAATTGTTTAGTATACTTCAATGGGGGACACATCTTTAGTAGCATCCTTTACATAATTAAAAGGAAAGTTAAACTTTTCACAATTTTCTTTTCTTCAATAAATTTAATGAGTAGAACGATACCACTTTGTGCTAAAAGAGCATAAGGAAACTGGGCCCGCTCATGAACATGCACGACTGAGAAGCAAAATGATTTGACACAAAATGTTACTTTGTGACTAATTATTGTATTTCAGAGGTTCGGATAGGAGTTTGTAACTTTTGGGAAAACCAAGTTGGAAGTTTCCATCTGCTTACAGTCATGATGCAAAGATGACTGACGATAAAAAGTTAAAATACACAAAACATTCATTTAAAAAACAAAAGGAAAATCAATATCAACTTATTCTCTGCAACAAAACGTAAACACTTTTTAAACTATGCATCAGTCCTCATGAGGTGGTTAAAAAAAATGTACACAGAGTAAAGTTTTAAAGGGTCAGTTCACCCAGTTCACGCTGACTCATTTTTTTTTATTCTACAATCCTTAAACCAGTAATATTGCTCTCCGTGTTTTGAGCAGCTCCAAAAACTCGCATCAAGCGGTTAAATGTAGTTGGTGACTAACGGAGCATTTATCAGCTGTAGAGCCATTTAAGTGACAACTACGAATGGTTCGTTGTCCTTTTTCATTTTGCTTCCCAAAGTTGATAAACCAAAAAAAAATCTACAAATGTTGCAAGACGATGTGTTTTAGGTAATTTGAGCAGACGTACCCTTTTAAAATTTTAACAATAATTTACTTTCAAAAGCAATGACAAACGTACTGAGCCACGTGCATAGATTCCACAGGTTTACCTCAACATGTTACTTTGGTCACATTTCTGTTTTGTTTTGTGCAGAAAAAAGTCCTTTATTATATAACTTTGTGCTAAGTAGTTAAAACAGATACCATTTAGCTTCATTTCTAATATATTTGGATTTGCCTACATGTTTACAAAAATCAACGATGTCATGTTTATATTTCCAGAATACCCCGAGATAATGTGTAACAGAATCAGACTGACTGTTTTTAATTGTGGACTGAAAATGCTGATCATGCTTAAAATGTGTTATTAAATACCTTGTTTTGATTTTACATCTTCAATTCAGTTTTCTCATTGAAATTTCTTTCTGTATATTCAGAAAAAAAAAAACTTAAGTCATTTCAGTTTTCTATAAGTTTTTATTTTACATATACTACAGTTTTGTTTAGGAATAAAGACCCATTTTCATGACATGACATATGTAGTGTAAAGGGAAAAAAAAAACTTTTCTTTTGGCTTTTCAAACAATTTTGACTTAAAAAAACCCAAAAAACATAAAAGCCATTCAATGACAGAACTGAACGACTACATTTTTCATCCACAATCTAGAGGATATATAACTGTTAAAATGTAAAGTTGACTCACTCTCGTCACCGTTTCCAGCTTGTTTCTGTTTGCATGCAGTGTTACGGTTTTGAATAGTAACATTTTACAAATGAATACAAAACAAATGCTACTTTTCAAACAAATTGCACCTTTTTTGGGGGATTTAGGACATATTGCACACATCAGATAATGCCAAAATACTTGGTAAAAGAAAACAGGAAGTTAGGAAAAATAAACCGTTGTTTTCTTTTCAGTATGCAAAATTTTTAAAAGATGCGGCTGATGAACGTCGCACAGTGAAGACAGTGATTGAGCGACACCATCTGTGGGAAAAATCACAGTAATCTAACCCATAACTGGTACCTTTTAACCGTTTAGTCTTTAACTAACACCATTTTGCTACTGGAACTCCTAAAACACTTGAATTTGAGAAATAAATGAATAAAGAATGACTAAAGGTCTAATTTAAAGTCAGTGTCGGCTCTGCTGCAGATTTTCATGTGATTGTCAGACTCTAAATTTGATCAGATTGTTTTTTCTTTAATGAAATGCTTCGACAAAATCTCTCCCGATTTAAATAGTCCATTCTGTCGGCATGAATAAAAATGAAGACATTAGCATAGCTGTTACTGTACAGAGCTTTTGGACATAAGATGGTTTTTGGTGATTAGTCTGGCAGACACAAAAGCACTTTTTCTTCTTCTTTTTTTTTTTTTTTTTAAAGTTTTGATAAGAAACAGAAGGAATACATTCGTAGATTTTTTTTCTCCAGGTCCATGTTGCTGAAGGAGGGCACAGTCCGGAGCAGACAGAGCGGCTGCAGAATAATCTGATCATAGATGCACTAGTTGAGGCCCATGAAAACACTATTTCAGAGTTCTGCGCAGTCTTGCTTTGAGGGCTTTGGAAGGATGCAGAAAATGTGAGAGAAGATACATTCAGCCCCGGATTTTTACAGATGCTGCACTTTTTCTATTCTGCTGCTGAACTGAACCCGTGTGCGAGGACACGGTGGCACCCTGTTGCTCGCGCCAACTCCTGTAAATGGCTTAGAATCCAGTGCACTGCTTCTGCAATTTAATACAATTTTTATATATTTATATATATATATTTACTGTATATATTTATATATCTTTACATCTTTAACAGTTTTTCTCTTTGTATGATTAAAAAGACCAAAATAAGCTGAGATGCTGAGGATGATGGTGAGATTAAAGACAGATTTCCCTCTTCTCCTGCAGCTTTATGTACAGATTGACTTTATCATAAAGCATTGAAACCTTTTTTTTTCTAAATCAGCTGTGTAGGACATTAGGGTCAAACAGTGTCAGAGTAACATGTAATCTTATTTCACAGGGCATCAGTCAGAAGAGTCGGTGATGTCACTTCAATAATACAGGGATCTCTGAAGGCTACAGATGATGAATGGAGGAGAAATTGTTCTGTTTATAAAAATATATACAAGTCAATGCAGTTGTTCATGATGTAAAGCATTTGGTGATTGATGAGTAAAGCTTAAAAAGTGATGCCAAGATACCTTTTTTTTTTCTTCTCTCCCTTGATGATTCTCTGCTGCAGGCACTGAGCACCGTGGTGCAAAAAACATGACAAAAATCACCACAGAGGCACCTTCCTCCTCCTCCTGTTTTTTTCTTTCCCCTTTTTCGTTCAAAATATTGTCCAAACTTTTCAGCAATGGATATGCATCTCCCTTGTGCCAGCGTCTGTGCTACACAGAGGCAGGTTTTTACCCAGAGTTCACTGCTTCGGGGGCCTCCAGCTGCCACAGTGATGTCCAGTAAGAAGCTGAGGATCTAACGGGTCTGCCCAGATACCCACACTTCAAGGACTGAATTGGAGATTAGAGCAGTACACCTAAGCCACACTTATGATGCTTCCAAAGTGGTGCTCAAAAAATCTCATCATCTTACTACAACCCACCTGAATCTGAGGCTGTGTTGCTACAATTTTAAACAGCAGCAAGACAAACAAATATTTCAAACTTTATGACGTTCCTCTTAACGTTGATAATTGTTAGCTCTGTTGTGGAAATTCAACTGTGGAGTTGATAAAAAAAAAAAAAAGTGTCACCACAAGTGTGGGTATCAGGACCGACTGATCTGTGGAGACGACCAGAGATCACTCCACCTGTCAGCTGAGGTGATTGAGGATCCTGCTCAGAGCTTCTTCAGGCCCCAGAATCTCTCTGGAACTAAACCGATGATGGGTGGATGCATAGGTTTGACTTGAGGAATGCTACCCCACCTGGCACGGCACAGTTTTCTGGCTCTTTTGAGGTGAAAATGGTTGGAGGGAGATGGAGGACCAAGCTGTAAGATGATGTTACAAGTTTAAAAAAAAAAAAAAAAAAAAAAACACAGTTTGGAGGTGAAGTGTGCAGGCTGGTGGGAGGTTTGTGGCTCCTAGGAGATGATCTCGAGGATGTAGAAGATCAGCTCCATGACAACTGGGCCCTCACTCAGCTGACATGCCCCGCTGTGGATGACCGGGATCAGAGCGCTGTCCAGGTCACTCAGGTACTGAGACAGGAGAGGCTGCCCATTACTCCCTGCCAGGTAACCCACCTGTGTGAGTAAATCAAGGTTAGATCTCGATCTTACCACTGTTTGTTTAAACTGCCAACATAAAAAAAAAAAAAAAAAAAAAAAAGGATGGGAGTGGGTTAGTGAGTAAAGTTTATGTAATATCCGTAACTAACAGTATTTGATACTTGAGTAGAGTGGTTTTCATAGCCTCGTCTGTTCAACTTGTATATGCTTCCTTAGAGTCAAATACTGCAGAACTTTAACATTAATTATGACAGTTATGCAAAAACTGGAACAAAAAAACATCTGGATGAGAGAGAATTTCCTACAACTGATTCACCATGGATACCGGAGCAGGAAGAAAGCGATCGACATATAATTCACCACGGGAGCAGGACATTTTGATGGCGGCATTTAGGGGCAATGAAGACATTTTTCGCAAAAAAAGCAACAGGGCTGCAGCGGCAGAAGAGAAGGAAGCAGCATGGCGAAAAATCACTGCTAGAGTCAATGCGTAAGTTTTGTGTTTAATCACTCATAAAATATTGCATGTATTGACCCTATGTTCATGTAGGTTTAATCCAAACCACGCCAAAGTGTGACGTGTGCATAAAGCGAAACCCGGTTGTAAGGTCATGTGGAGTCCCTGAAGTACGGTTTCTCTGCCTCAGGATGCTTCTGGGCAGTGACAGCCCCAGAAATGTATATAATAGATGTCACTGTACCACCAACCTGCAGTTTTAAGGTTGGAAGGTTACATTATGCATCTATAATTATTAATATCACCAATATTAATCCAAAAAATGTAAAAGTAACTGGAGCACAGTAATTGTTTCTGATGTGATGTGTGAATAAAGATGGTTTTGATCAAACCCCCTCTCAAATCATTGATGATGCCCTAAAACAAACAAAAAAAACTAACACGTACTATTATACTGTATGAAAGCACCCAAACCACCTCCTCCCTTTCTGTTCTCATTCTTCCTCCAGCCTTCTTCCATCCTACCTGGTCAGAGTCCAGAGTGACCCTCAGTCCCAGTTTGGCCATGCCGTCCTCCTTCAGCAGCTTCAGGTGTGGACACAGAGCCATGCAGAAAGCTCTCGCCACGTTCTCCGTCAGTCGGCTGTGGTCGGCCGGGTCGCTCAGCCCGTTGGGTTGGTCTTCACTCTGGAGGAAGAACACCTGGGAAATCACACAAAGACTTCTTTTAATCTTTAATGCTGTCAAGGAAGAGGAGGAAGAAAAAAGCTGCAGGCTCTTGGAGGAGAAAAGGCAGGGGAACAAGAGCTAAACTAGAAAGAAATATAAATTATCATTTTTGCATTAACATAATTCAAATTTTTTTCCAACAGATCTTAAAGCAGGAAACAAAAAAATGTGTAAAAAAAATCCATTAATCACATTGTAGTCTAATCCTTAAACCAGTGTAAACACAGTATGTACAAGATGGTTAAGTTCTGCATTTTGCTCTTAAATCCCTTCTTATTCAGCATGGAGGTATCCTGCTGGTGTGTCACTTCAGAGTTTAGTTTAGCCTCCGTTAATAGACCTGCAGCCTCATGGGATGAAGGTTAAAACATTTGGTCCTGGAAGACTTCTTTAGTGACCTGATTTTGTTGCTGGTTTTCAGTAAGCTGAGTGCTGTGTGTTGTACCTCAGTCCAGCGGATGACTTTCCCGTTTGCTTTAAACTCTGAGCCGTGGAAGATCTTCACACTAGTGATGGATTCCATAGATTTCCCATCAATAGGGCTGATGACGCTGAGTAAAACAGAGAGAAAGGATTACAAATACACGTAACTGAGAAATACAGGCAGAGACAAAGGAAGGACTCGGTGAGTAAAACCGATCAGGACTCCATGTGGTACACACAAATTCAATTTTCTCGTCAGCTACTGCCATCCTGCCCTTGAGCAAGGCGCTGACCTGCCAGCTGCTCGGATGGGGCAGCAGCTTTGCAGACAGACACTCTGAGGTCGTAGCCAGCTTTGTTTAGATTTTTTTTCTCCGTCCTATTTACATTGTGTTTTGTACAGTGGCAGCACACATACTGGAAATGTTCCAGTGTCCCCAGGCCAGATGTTACATTTATAGTTAAAAAACAACTGGATAACTGCCATGTTGGCTAATCCTAAAACCACACAATGGATTTGTGTGATTTTATTGCAAAAACAATCTTTCTTTGTGCTATAAAGTCATTTTATGATCTTTTCTCTGGCAAACAGTTAACTTTTTCCTTATCTATTTAATCTACAACAAGAATAAAGTGCAGGATGAGAGAAAATAAAGCCAAGCAATAAATAATGAACATATAGAACCAAATAGGCAGCTAAAATAAAAGCACAGTATCGCATCATGATAGTAACTGACTGCGATTGGTAAAGGTTAAAACTGCCTCCATAGATGATATTTTGCTAAAGAACTGATGTACAGAAGTTTTTTTTATCAGACTTCTGTAAAACTGACTGCATTCATCTCGACCTCATGGCCATGTCAAAAGTGTGTCTCCCATCTCACCCCTTATTGAAGTTGTGGTCATCCTCTGTCCACTGGATGTGGACGAGCTCCTGGTTCTCTTCCTGGTCGGCTTTACCGCACGTAATGCTGAAATCCTTCATGTCCCTCAGGGCTTGCCGGAGAGAGTCCATGGTTTCGGCTGTAATCTGGATCATCACTCCATCTAAGAGAGACAAAAAGACCCGTTATGATTACAGCTGAGAGAAACTTGTCAGTACACATGAAGATCAGCTTATTTGGGTGGGTTTAGGGGCACACGAAGAGTTTGTTTAAAATAGGAAGTGTGCAGCTGGATTATATATGAGAAGTGTAAGATTCATGAAGCTTTTACTTCAGCTTGATCTGCACTTGATGAATTAAATAATATCACATCTAATAGGATGAAGCACTTGAAAGACTTCGGCTACACAGAGACGTGTTGGTTGTCACCTGAACAAGCTTTTCATTAAGCTGCAGGAAATACACGAATACTTGAATGAGTTTACCTCCATCTCTGAACAAATAACTAATGCGTTTTCAGAATAAAAGCAACTCTTTGTAAAAGTAATCAGTCTCAACAACAAGCAGATATGAGTCAAATATCATCCAGTACACAGAGACTGTAAGCTTTGTGCAAACTGGAGTACAGAGGTTGAACGGTTTCCACCGTAGATAAAAAAAACTGTGCTTCAGCACTTCCAGAGAGGGGTCAAAGATTGTGAGCCACTGAAATAAGAGACGTTGAAGTTACTTAGCATTAACTGGATTCAGCTTCTCAAATTTGATACAATTTAAATCGGGTACCTTTAGTGTTTTGAAAATCGTGAGGGATATTTAAAAGTATTTTATAAACATATAAATAAATAGGGGTTCAAAATCTATTGAGGGGTTGCTTTTATTTTTAATAAATAAAACAACAGGTAGGCAGGGATATGTATTTCTGGGTATTAAAGGTACTTTGCACATTTATGAGTCAATATTACTCTGTGGTTTCCAATATATCACATAAAAAAAGTCATGGATTATGCATGACTTGATGCCATCATGGGCACGACTTTTGAACCTTGTGACGCAACAAATAAACACTTTTAACCCCCCCTTCTTTTCCCTTTTTAAGCCAATGTTTAGTTTGTTTTCCCAGTTCTCACCTTCCACGATGCTGGTCTTGGCCAAGAAGCCAGACGAGGCTTTCAAAGCACCGCTGAACACAAAGAAGCAGGCTCCAGTAACTGAAGAAACAAGACAAAAAACTGGATATTAGATTCACACACCAACCGCCGAGCTGTTTTTTTGTTTTCAGGCAAACAGACGAGACAAATAATGAAGTTACACCCGGTCAGGAGGAGGATTTCCAGGCAAACATGAAGCTTCCAAACAACAAACTAGAATAATAAAAAACAAGATGGAAAGAGAGATGAAGGAAGTCTTCGTGTTTGTGTCGGCACCTTTGCGTGGCTGGTGATGGATGCTGATCGCCTGCGTCTGGTAGTTCCCATCATCGTTCTGGACGCACACCAAATGCGAATCGGCTCGGTCGTTGAAACACGCCCCCATGGCTAGCACATGCTCATTGGACTTGTTCATGGCCTTCATCAGCTGCAAGGACACATAACAGAAAGCATGACTAATTAAACGACCCTTTGAGCTGTGTGCAGAGGAAAATGGGCTTAAGGGAGGCTGTCTGGTTGAGCCTAATTGCAGTGGGCTTGTGGGTACAGTCCTTGGTTTAAATGGGATGGCACTAAGATGACAGATTGCAGAAAAAGACAAGACAGTGGTGGATATCAGTAGTATTAATTCTGCTAAAAAAATCCTGTTTCTGCATCTCTTTGAAGCCATCCTTTACTCCTCGGAAATAAAACTGAAAATCTGGAGGGCTTTAACCACTTGCTGCGCTAAAGGCTCGCCTGCAAGCTGTTTAGTGATGGTTCCCACTTCGCATTACTGGCTTCCCATCTGTTAGATCATCAGCAGCCAAACTCTACAACCAGCACCACTCCAGTGTTTCTTAGCCAAATGGCACTGAGTGGGAATCACTTCTGCTCGGACGTTCATTCACACCCTGAAGGCAGCAAACGTTATCACACGTGGGCAGCATAGCGTCCAACGTACAGCTGCAGAGATCCTGGAGAGTTTGTTGTATATCACCTACACACAAAGAACGTGTGTGTTGATGTTTCGGGAGCTTAAAGAGAGCGTCCTCCACTGGTGTTATTAGTCTAAAAGAGTTTTAGCATCTCAAAAAACGCAAGAAGAAAAGCTTCTTTCTGTGTAAGGAATCTGTTTAGATGTACAGATGGAATATAGACGATACAGATGATCTGAACAAACACATGTGAATTAAACCTTTGAGCTTGTGCTGTGAAAGCAAGTGATGTGTTATTTTATTTTATTCCTCTGAGAACAAAACTGTCAGTGAAACAACCCATGTAGAAAATCCATTTCACTTGGTAACCATGGTAACACGTATGAGCATTTCCAGCCATGCTTCATGTGAAAGGTTCTCCTTGAAAAAAGAATGACACAAGAGGTTCTGAACAGAATACCTGATCTTTTCTTAAACGGAGTCCATCAGACAGATGGTGACGGGTATTGCAGGTGTAGAGTCAAGCATGAGAATAACAATGTGCTTTTCGAACGTTAAATTATGTAAACCCATCTTAAACGTCTAAAATAAAACTATAAACCAGTAAATTTGCATATTATGGTCTTTCAGCTTTGCCATTTGTGATGATGAATGGAGGGAATCACTGCGAGGATACAGGCCAACACAATAACTTTACGTTTCAGGTCAGACCAAACAAACTCACCTCATTTCTAACTTACACATGATGTCTCAGAAACTAAAAGGCCAGGTGCTCACCTCATTGTAGCGATTGCTGGGGATTTTGATGCTGGTCTTTCTCACCTCCATGTCCACAACCAGACCTTTGACCACTGGCAGAGTGTACTGATAGTTACGGAAGTCCTGTAAACAGGGATGGATGGGCAGATATTTTTTTTTATTCTCATTAAATTAGATGTTTATTCACATTAAATAATCAAATCAATGCATGATATTTACTCTCCTGTTTGACAAAAGTGATCAGAATAATGTATGCATACTGTATAAAGGGTGCGAATGTACATGATAAAAAGTTAACATTCATGCATGAGGAACGTCTGTTTCAGCACTTTGTAGAAGCTAGACAACTGCAGACCAGTTCCTATTTACAAAGAGACTACAATTAAATGTTAAGAATTGTGTTTTAGGCTGCTTCTTCTTTCCAAGCTCATTAATTATGAATTCAATAACAACAGAGAGCTAAAACATTGGATGCACTTACTGCGAGCAGATTCATGATGGTGTGACCGGTCTCTCCAAATAGAGGTTTTCTGAAGCGAACGCTGAACAGTGGACACGGATAAACTGCAAAACCAAAAACACATTCATTAGTATATGCAGCACACAATAATACTCAACTTATTCAACTCCCATAAAAACATTTTCTCACACAAAACATCCAATCTGGAAACAACTTGTGTTTGTTATTGGCTTATTAATTTACTTAGTTGGTTCTTTTTTTTTTTTTTTTTTTGGTGTGTATTTCTGTTTTTTCCAGCTACAGCTCGGTTTTTATTTACTGCCAAACTTTTATTTCATGGTTTTTGTCCTTCGTCTTCATTCATAAATGCAAATAAACTGAACAAAAGACCCACACATCAAACATAGTGAGCTATGACTGCAGTGAGGAGGAACACTCTTAATCCACAAGACCGCCTTTTTCTTCAGCAACCAAAGCTTCTTAAATGACTATTTTTAGCCTTATCTCAGTCAACAGCTGGAAAAAAAAGATCCAACCACAAACTTTCAATAGCAATAAAAAGAAAAAAAATCTCAGCTTCAAATCTGCAGTTCAGTAGAAATCTTTATGCTGAAGAGCCTCTCTGCTTTCTGCTGGTCAGCTCTTAAAGCGTTGAGTGCAGTGGATGGATTTTATGGTAAAACTAACTATTTGTGTGGAGGCGCTGTCTTTTTTTTAATGTATTCTATCCATTCTATATGGATGAAGGCAAGAGGCTTAAGCGAGCTAGGCGGCGCTCCGTGCTGGCAGGTCCGGCTGTGAAAGAAGAGGATTTGGTGAAGAAGAGCCTCTCTGATAAAAACCACACACCAGACTTCTTGATTCACATGAGGCGCTGTTGGGACGTATGCGAGCTACAGGCTCCCTCTGACAACTGACGGGGTAAAATATGAAGTCAGAGACTGATATACCGAGCTTAGCCTAACAAACCATCAGATGATGCTCATGCTGTCCACCATAAAGTCCCAACATTTGCTGTGATATTTTGATCCCTTGGCCCAGGTTGAAACTGGAGGTTTTTCTTTGAGTAAACTCATTCTTATAAGTGTAAAGTACAGTGACGCATCAGTACCAAATACAAAACCAGTGAAATAAAAATAAAAGCATACAAGCAAAATTTCACAAAACTCTCAAACAAAAGTAGAAGCCATGACAAAATCTTTTAAATCTCATGATTTAGTAATTATTTCTGCAATGTTGTTGCCGTTTTAGCACCTTCAGGCTTCAAGTTGTTGTTCTCTTATGGTATTAAGTAATCTGAAATCTTGTATATTCTGTTTCTGTGTTTCCTTGAAACAACAATACGCAAGTCTCCGACCTTAAATCTTTGTGCTTCTGACTTGTTGTGACGGCACGCTGACATTCATTATGCACATTTCTGGAGCGGCTGTTGCCCTGCGGCGTCCCGAGGCTGAGAAACCGCACTTCACAACTTTGTGTTCCAGCCCAGAGCATCATGTGACAGCTGCATTTTATTTATGGCACCGCATCACAACTGGATATCAACACTGGCCGCTTTGAATCCGTATCATAGCTGATTCAGCAAAGAAACACAAAAGGACATTATCGGACAAAGAGATGAAAAGAAAGTGACACAGCGAGAGCTGAGTCAAGAGTCATCATTGGACAGACTTTTACTGGCTGGAGAGAGCTCAGAGAAGACAGAGGATGCAAGATGGATGCTGAATCGGCCTTCCAAAATTCATTAGTGCCGCTTTATCGAGGCATCATCCTCGATAGCACCTTATCTTTCCAAGCTTACATCAATAACATAACTCGGTCTGCATACTTCCATCTTCGCCCCTCCCTCACCCCTCACTCCACTGCCATCCTGGTAACCTCCCACCTTGACTACTGTAATTCCCTTCTTTTTGGTCTACCTCACAAATCACTCCATAAACTTCAACTGGTCCAGAATTCTGCTGCCCACATAATCCCTAAAGCCCCATCCTCTTACCACATCAGCTGTCCTACAACAGCCTCACTGGCTCCCCATAAATTCCCAAATAATTTTCCAAATCCTTCTTTTTTTTTACTTTTAAGGCCATTCATCACCTCACACACCGCACTTGTCCACACTGTCATCCCCTCTCGTTCCCTCAGATCCTCTTCCTCTCTCCATCTCACCGTCCCCTCCTCTCGCCTCATTCCCATGGGGACCAGGGCTTTTAACTGCTCTGCTCCCAAACCCTGGAACTCCCGCTCTCCTGACCTCTGTAATCTCGACTCCCTCCCTCTCTTTAAATCTCATCTTAAAACATGCCTGTTCAAATTTGCCTACGCCCTTCATCCTTCTTCAATTCATCTGTTAAAAACGGTTGTATGCTGTATCCTACCACTAAATTGCCTTTAACAGTTTTATTTCACTCCTTTATTCTGTATTGCATTCAGACTGCTTTATTGTACTCTACCTTTGTATTTTATCTATTTACTTTTGGTTTGTTGATTTGAATTGTAAAGTGTTCTGGGTTTCTCATCACTCAAGGTCTGATTCAAGTGTCCGATGTCTCTGATCAATATTTGTTAATTATACCAGTTACATGTCATCATATTCCTTTATTTCTTTTTAATACCAGTTTTATGTCATCAGACATAAACTCTTGTTCTCCTGAAATCCAGATAAATCTTTGGCAGCACATTGAATAGATGGCTTTAAATCATAATAATTACACCACTAATATTTCTTTATCATCATCATCATCATCATCATCATCATCATCCTGTATTAATCTAAACTCACATCGGTACTCTGCTCCCAGTCTTAGCATAAGGCGGATGGGGAAGACCTTTGCCCAGGGCGTCTCCCACTTCTGGATGAGGATGCCGAAGAGGTAGGGCGGATTGGGCAGCATCAGGTCCTGCAGTGATTGGAAGGAGGGGCTGATGTAGAGGAAGCCGCCGTGTTCCTTGCTGCCCAGGAAGCTCTGCGTGAAGAACGAGTGACTCAGGTGGCTCAGCACGTTGCCTTGAGAGGAGGAAGTTAGCAATGTAGGAGATGAGAAGAGGAGGAGGAGGAGGAGGAGGAGGAGGAGGAGGAGGAGGGATTGGTGAAATTGTAGAGAAAAGATGGCAGAGATGTTTGGGAGCAAAGACAGAAAAAGAGAAAGATATCAAACATTGTGAATGACATTAAATGACCCAAAACGGGTTAAAGTTTTTCATCATCTTAGCGGTGGGTCGATGTCCTCAGACAGCACCCAATACAATAACCCAAATGACAAGACAAAACTAAAAGTCAGGGATTTGGACTTGCTAAAGCCAGCACTTCTTCCCAAGGCCTGACTGACGCCGACTTAATCAGGAGCGACAGTCACAGTATGGCTCCCGTCCACCAGCCTGGAACTGCTCCAGTGTGACTATGAAACGGGAAGCAGCCTGAGGGGAGCGAGCCATCAAAGTCAGACGATATTAGCAGAGTTTTTTTTTTGTTTTGTATTTTTTGCTCTGCAGCATATGGAGGTAAAAAACACGAACAAGCGCTGGCTGTGTCACACATGGAGGGTGACAGCAGGATGCTGATGTTTGGACTGTTTTTCATGAAGCAGACAACATGGCGGTGGACTGTAACCTGGTTTCTAAATAAAGCTCCACTACGAGCGGCTGTATGGTCTCTGTGGAACAGAAAGTACAGCTCCGACATCTCCCCTCAGATTATTACTCATTCATGACACAAATTTGCTTATTTTAACTGGGCAGCAGCTGAATGAAACTGGGAGCCTGACCTGTGGACTTCCAGAGAGAACAACTAATGAGCTAATGTCTCCCAAGATGGGCCCACAGGAAAGGTGGAACTGCTAGTTTGCTTCTTACCACTGAGGGCCTCCTGGTAGAGCTGCACAAAGTGGGTGAAGATGTCCTTTGGGATGGTCTTCTCATCAGGCAGACACTGGAGCAGAACGACAACCTCTGCCTGGCCGACAGCGTGCATGCCCTTAGTCGTCACGTACCAGCACTTCCTGTTAACATCTGAGGGTTAACAGAAGCGAAAATTCATCAGGACGTGGTTACAAATTACACGGAAGACATTAACATTTCACAAGTCCCTTCTAAACATAAATCTTGTAAATTTGATGATTTTACACAAATAATCCTCCATGTCACTTTTACATAAACAGTCAAAACAGCAATCTTAACAAGATGTTTATAACACTCCAGGCTCAACTCGCGTCGGAGTTAAACGCTGTCAGGATAACAAAGACGAGCTTAAGTCTGCAGAGAGAGATTAAATGTGTGTCGTATTCCTCGGTTAATTTATGCCAATTCCCAGAAAAAAGGTGATCCCAAGGCACTTAATATAAGGAAGATCTCAACAATCCCCTCTCTGAAAGCATTTTTCCAACAGTTTGGAAGGAAATCTACAAACGTGTTATTTAGAAATCCGCTTCTTTGGGCAATGAGGGTTAAATTACTGGGATTAGTGGAAAACACACTTTCGACTATTTCTTTTCTATCTTTAAAGATGACGAGTTTATTCTTTCTGAATAATCACAGAACCATTGTGCTTTAGACACTGCATGGGAACAAATAAAACGCTTGACTTCTTGTGTTGCAGCGCTTTTGTGTTGAAGAACAATTCTGTCATGAATTCATCTAGAAATTTACTGAAAGGGCTCTCACATTGAGGAGAGTCACTTAGTGTTGACTAATTCATTACACGACTGCAGTTTTCTTTTTAAAATCCCTTAAGGTGTAGACTTGTCGACAGGGATGTCCAGCTCCCATCTCCAAGGACCACTGTCTGCAGGTTTTAGATGTTTCCTGCTTCAACACACCTGACTCAGATTCGGATTTGGGCAGAACTCGACAATAAGCTGTTCAAAAGATCCATTTACTTGTAATCAGGTGTGTTGGAGCAGGGATACATCTAAAACCCGCAGGATGGTGGCCCCTTGAGAGCCAACAATGAACATCCTGGACATATTAAACTATAAATGAGTATCTTATCAATTCCTGTATAATGTTAAAAATGATTAATTCTAAAGGATTTATTTTGATCTCCATAACAACCCCAAAAGTCAGTGTTTTATAAAAGTAACTCACAATTCACAAGCTTGACCATGGCGAGCAGGTTAGCGTTTAGAACGAAGACCAAGGGGTCTGGACCTCCCTCCTCCAACTGCTGCATGAGGATAATCTCTGAAGGCCTCTCCTCCACTGCATAATCTGGAGGCAAGTTTTAGAAAAGAGGAAGCAGGAAGAGGGAGGAGTCAAGGTGAAGTTGGATAAGAAAAGCAGTGGATGCGAGACGGAGATGTGAGAGAATCGAGGGAGTGGGGAGGAGAGTTAAAGATGGTAAAAGTTATAAGTGAGGCTCATGAAAGAAGAAAAAAAAAAGGCTACCAGGATGAAGCTAAGCAACTGGAAATCCTCTCTATCATTTAAATATTACCACTTTGGCAATGGGTGGTCCAAACATGAGCGGTGGCACAAATCACATGAGGAACACACTGAACGAACACAAACAGCAGCAATGAGGAGGCAGCAGAATGGTGAGGATGAGGGCAAGCACCTGTGATGTGGCCTCCCGTACCTCCTTTGACTCCGGTGGAGATGAGGATGGGAGGGAGCCCGTCCTCCGGGATCAGACTGAGAGAGCTGCCAACTGGGCTGCCCACCGGGGCAACAGGGGTATGGGCTGCCTGAGAGGTGAAGAGGAGGGGTGGGGGTGTGCAGTTAGATGTATTGTAGGTTATAACACACAGAGAGATGTAATAATACAGCGGCAGTAGAATCCCAAGGGAGCGCTTATGGCTGTGAAAATGGAAAGAGCAGGTATTAACAAGTAATAATATAGTTAAGGCGAACCAATCGAAGCTATGATCATAATCGAATGTGCTTGTCTGTGTCTAAAAAGACCAGCGCTGGCTGCACCAACACGTTCACCTTTCAACTTTTAAATTCACATTTTTAAAAATTCATGTTTCCCAATGTGGATCTGGATCTGGCAACAATTATTCAGTCTTCCATAAAAAACAGCTGACATTTCTGAAGTCGGGATAATAGACTTAATACACTTCCTGGCCACAAAAAAGTCAACTTGTAAACTATAGTAAAGTCTACATCGGAGAACTCGGGCCTTTTCACACAGCTGTTACACCTCATTGGAGCAACAAACATGTTCTTGATAAGCCACCATTGTTCCTCTTTTGGTAATTCACACAGACCCAAAAAGAGGTGGTTCTTCATGTGTATTTGCAAACGGCATCATTGGCAAGAGTGGTGTACAGACTCGGCTCACTTCGAACCCCAAGCAGGTGCTAAAAAAGTACCTGGTACTACTACCAAATGGAAACACTGAGTCGAGTTGATCCAAGTCGGATTAGTAGAAAACGGCCATAACGGTGGTACTGCCTTCTAATGTATCAGCAGCCCATCACCTTTAACAAAAGGTCCAACAATCCCACCTAGAAACAGACATCAGCTGCGTTAACATGGAGCACTTTTGATCTGATCTAACGTCCAATCAGAAATGTATCATGAGAGCACCTCAGCTTATCCGATCGGCCTTGATCGGAAAGAATTTTCAATCCCATGGAGAATGGTGCTTTTAACCTTTTCACGATGGGATCAACAGGAAAAAGTAACCACGTATACACTCGTTCCAATGATTTCTGTGGTGTATGTTGGTTCTGCGCATGCTTTGAAACATGGTGGCAGCAAACCAGAACTGGACGGTGGCGGAAAACAACATTTTTGTTGGAAACTGACTATGGATTATTGAGCATCTCGACAGTCAAGAGGCACAAAACAAAAAGGATAAATCTTCTTTTTCTTCTAAATTAGTATGCACTGCACATGTCAAAAGCTTATTATATCTTACTCTATCTTATTATATCTTTCCATCATAAATACACAACTGATTGGATTACTTTCTCTCATCAGACTGATTTAAATTGGATAGATTAAATAAATATTTTCTGTGAAAACACAGCTATTGTGAAAATGGTTGTAGGCTTTTAACCAATTTTGCTTCTTTCTTTTTTTTTGAGGTTCCTAAAAAGAAAGTGATGAGTTAAAAAAAAGTGAAACTGTGGATCCTAAATAAAAGCTTGTGGTGTAAAACTTCTCCTCATGATCAGTTTGCAAAAAAAAAAAAAAGAAAGAATTCTGAATTAGATTTCCCTAACTGGTGTCACCTGAGTTATTTGATCCACTCTTCCAGAGCATCAGAAGACATCATGCTCCTGTTTCCATGGGCAGAGAAGAGCACAGAGTAACTACTAAGGCATAAAACTGAGAATAACTTTTTCTACTATTCCTGAAAAAGCTGTCTCACTGGCTTCCGCTGTGTTTTGTTGAACTTAAGAACTAGTCAACTTCTGAGAGGATTTTTGGACTGAAACTGTCATTTTCACTTTAAAATGCAAAAAAGTGATTAGAAACTCAGGTTTTGTCTGGATAGCATCATCTGGCCATCTGAGATTGAGCCATTTTAAACAATTACACTGCTCTACAGGCCATGAATCACCCCAACAGCTGGCATTAAATGACTATACAACCACCAAAACAACTAAATTCAATTTGCTTCTCTGTTATGTTGTGAGAATTTCTGCATATTAGTCATGTTATTGGCTTATCATAAACAACCCCAGTAAAGCACATTTCAGCTTTAAGCAGTTTAGCTGAATGGCTTTTCTAATTCTGATTAAGCCACAAGGACTGCTTCTTTTAAACTCGGTTTGCTGTATCAAGCCCCGTAACGCAGCCAGTAAACCATCACAGAAAGAGTTTCTTGTGACTACCTTCATCCACCATGGCACCGCAGCTAATGTGACTCTACAAGCCGACCTAATGGCATTAGCTGGAGCTGAACGCTTTTCATACTGAACTCACCTCTGAGGACTCGGATGTGGAGGATTTGTTTGAATATGCGGAGACTCCCCGTGACTGAGAGGGAGCTGGGCTGGAGGTTGAAGGTTTGGAGGACTCTGCTGTGTCCCCGTTAGGAAGGACCCCATCAGCGAACCACACCCTCCTCTGGTCTCGTGAGAGGGATCCTAAAGAAGAGACGGTTTAGTACCCATATTCGGATTGAAACACCACAGGGTTGTGTCAATGAAAAACTGCAAACCTGTAATCTAACTATTAATCTTGATTGCAGCTGCGACAGAATGTCACTGCAAAAGGTGAAAAATAATGTACGAATATTTTCTATTCTTGGTAAAGGTCGTACCCTCATTGCCAGGCTGCTTCAGGACTCCCACGGGCACCATGACGGTGGGAGGGGGTGAGCTGAGCACCCCGGAGGCTTGAGCCTGCTGCAGAGGGGGGATGGTGGAGCAATACTCTGCAGGGTTATTTGGGTTTGGACTCTGGTTACTTGAAGTAGCCGGTGTCTCCCATGATTGAGCTGACGGTGACAGAAAATATTATGAGGGATTGATCTCTGTGTGTGTGTGTGTGTGTGTGTGTGTGTGTTTTATAAGCACACAATAAGTTGCTGGTAATGGTATTCTTAGAATTATCCCTTGTGTTTAAGCAACATTTTTACTAGGGTGTAAGACGATATCGATTTACCAAAATATTGCGATATTTTGCGTGACGATATTGTATCGATACTCAAAACCACAATATCAATTTTTTTAATTGAAAATTATTTTTAATTTAAAAAGAATAATTCACTTTTTTCCCCGAAATCAACAATTTTGTATATATATGTCACAAAGTGGTGGTATCTATATTCAAAAACCACGATATAGATTTTTTTTTTATGACAGAAAATGTTAAAAAAAAAATTGGGAAAAATCTTCCAATAACAGTAAAAGTGTTTTGTTTTTTTATTTGCACCAAGCATACTTTCTTTTGATAAATAGTTTGAAATCAACAAAGGAAATATTCTCTAGGTATGACCATTGTTAATGTATTTTTCTTATATTAAGCTACATCCTTTTTATAATGCACTAAGCGGTGGTATGTTTGATGCTACAGGGATATTTGAGACCTTTACAGATGAGGCTGATTTCTATTCCTTTATTCATCTTGCACATAAAGAGCAAGTATAGATCCTGTTCTCATTTAGTAAGTTGATATCAAGCATATTACAGGTTTGAGTTTTTATAAGCTGTGACCGTTTTCTTACAATTAAATTCTGGTAAAGAAAAATCGCAATGTATCATCTTACCTATAGTATCGAGATATATCTGGATATATCGTATCGTTGCCCCTGTATTGTGATATATATATATTGTATCGGCAGATTCTTGCCAATACAAACCCCTAATTTTGACAGATCATAGTCATGAACTTAGATGCAACTGCTTATGCTACAATGTCTGCTGTTTAAATTGTTTATTCATACTCTGCAACATTTTCTTTTAAAACTTCAATTTACCATAGATTTTTTCACAGGTGATCCAAAAAGTACCCAAGTTCACACAGTAATATAAAACATAAATCTCTGCTCACCACTCGTCAGGGCTGAATGACAGGTGACACAAACACGAGCCTCCTTCCTGTCCATGTACACAAGCTTACACTTCAAACTGCAACACGCTGCACAGAACACCTTATAAAACAACAAGGAGACAAACAGAAATGCATCGTTCACACCACAATCTTACAAAAGGATCAACACATACACAGCTTTACTATTTCAGTTGGACCTTACAGAAGTTGTAAAGATACAAATGGGCTGCAGCTGTGTAAAAGACTTCCTGTGTATTAGCACTTCATTACACATCATCCTCCAGTAACATGCATTTAGTTAATGATTCAACAAAGAGTGGATGATCCTTTTCATTTCAGAGCCTCACAAGTCCATCATAATCTGCTTTGTGGATCAACCACTCTGGTAGATGCTCTAAGGATCCTGCTGTGCCTTGTGTTTGCATCCCCAGTGCAGGTGTTAGTATTACTGCAGAGCCACCTCCTCCCAGCTCAAGTGGCAGTGTGAGTGTTTGTTTACCACCATGGGAAATTAAGTAGCAATCCAGCGATTTTCCAGTGCAGTGTCAGCGACCACATCTTCCCTTTAAAGCACTGTGCGGACACCCTGCGACATGCGTGGGTAGCACATAAAGCTGGGAAGCTACCTGCACATCCACTGAGTCTATCTGCAAACAAATGGCTAAAGAAAAGCTAAATCATCAAAGTCTTAACATTTTCACTCAATAACGTGTCTTAGAATCACAGAAATTTGGATTTTGCTAATCATTTCATGTGTTTTTCATCTATTTTATGAAGCACTTGTGTATGCCTGGGATAGTCTTTTGCAAACTACCATCTCTCAGCAGTTTCATTACAATACAATACTGCATTTTACAAACAATATCAGATATTAGAGGATGTTTGCAGAGCCTGTGTTAGTTGTCTTTTTGTTGTACTATATCCCATTTTGTTTGTCTGCTCTGGTTTAAGGTGAGGTGGCATAATTGGGTGGTGATGTCTTCTATAAAAAAATACCCCAAAACACCTACTGATCATATTTTAAAGGGTTGCAATTCATGTTTTTAGAGCAGCTGCAGAAGAAAGGGGAAATAAACAGAATAGAGCAATCTGCACTTTAAAGCCTATTCATAAAATAATTCTTTTAAAATGTACCTGAAACAACTAAATTGCCCCTGAAGTTGAGGTCACATTGCTGTAATCAGTGTTTGGAACTGCCACTGACCTTGCCACAGGCCCTGCAGTGGTGCCTCCTCTTGGTGAAGGTGAACTTGACATCACATTTCATGCAGATTGGAGCCTGGGAGTCCGGCACCCACACTGGGGCGACCTCTCCCAGTGAGCTGGCAGCCTTTTTGCACAGAGCACCCTGCTGACCAGCCTGAAGGTCGTTGTCTGGGCTCTCTGAGGGCATCAGTGATGGAGAGTGGTCTCCGTTCACACTGACCGCACCCTGATCAGTCCCACCAGGCGATGGTTCAGACGGCGGGCCTCTCCTACACTGGTTCTCGAGGTTTTTGTTCTTGCTGACAGTAGACGGGCCGAGCTGATTCTGAACCTGGCTCGACAGCGGTTGGGGGATCTGGAGTTTGAGGCTGACTGGCTGTTTTGGCCGTGCCCCTCCGTACGGGACACTGACTGGCTGAAGCCGGTTGTTATTGAGTTTTGGTTGGTTGCTACCTGACCCGTCACTCGTCTCCTGCTTGCTCTCCTCCATTTCTTTCTCCTCGGTTACAGAGTCTTCTTTGGAGGGCACAGGAGAGGGAGAAAAGTCTTCCCTCTCGTCCTTCTCCTCCGTCTCCTTTAGCTTGGAGCTGCTCTCGCTCTCCTGCTCGAAACCATTAGGAAGGCTGGTTATTCTGTGGAGCTGGTCTATCTGTCCTTCAGGATCACATCTCTGTTCCTTCTCCTCCACTCTGACCCTAGCAGGAGGAGACACGACATTCTCCTCAGACTCACACACTGCCTCGACAACTTCACCTCCATTCACACTTTCTTCCTGCACCTTGTTTGAGTGAACAGTTTGCCTTTCTGGACCGAAGTCCTGTAAAACATCGGTGCTGCTCTCATCTTGAACGCTTTCCCCATTTTGCGTTGCAGGTGACAGATCTGGGTGTATGTTTTCACAGGGACTTGGATTCGGTCCTAATCCCACCTCAAAGGTAAAGCGGGAGTGAGTGGTAGTGAAACCTCCTCCTCCGGATGAGCCAGGCGACTCGCCGGGTTTATGTCCCTGGTCAGAGGCACCAGGCTGGACTCCTGCAGGTGAACTGAGCCCATCCAGCTGTGGGCTGCTCGGGCAGCCGTTCTCCACGGCACTACAGGCCGTAACGGGGGGTGGCAAGAGGTCGTCGGTGCCCACCAGCTTGCCGATGTTTGGCTGAGGGAGGGGTGGGCTGTGGACGTCTGCCGGCCTCTCCTCTACCCAGGATGGAGGTTCTGGCCCAGGTTGCCTTTTAGGGTCAGCTCCTGGCGAGGCACTGGAGGAGGAATCGGTGAGGGACTTAAAGGGAAGAGGACTTTCCCGGGGGCTGAGGTCTGCGTGGGCCAGTGCAGGGTTCAAAGAGAGCATGTGGGCAGGGGGTGCCAAGATCTGAGTCCACTTGGCGTCCGAGAGAACCGGAGTGTCTGTTTCATCTGCAGAGACAGACGAAAACAGTACGTTTTAGGAGAAATAGACAAATACATGCAGCTTGAATAGATTTTATTACTAATTAATGCCAGTATTTTAATTAGTATTCATTCTTCCATAGATAACACACTAAAAACATGAATCATCAAGCGTGTAATACAACTTTAAAGAACTCAAAATAATGCCTTCAAATGTTTTGCTCTCCGGCCAAGACCCCAAATTTTGCAACATATGATGAAGAAAAACAGCCATGTCTGCTCTTTGAGTCTGTGTGGGTTTTTGGGCTTTATTAACTCTATTTTGGGGAATTTACAATGAATGCACAAAACAGCTAGATATTTTTCTGCCAAAGTTAATCATTAACTACTGACTTTCTCTCCCTTATTTACCAGTTTGTAGAATTTTGTGGCATTTAATCAATGCATAAAAATAAATAAATAAATAAAAAGTGGTGGCAGCTGGTAAAGAGGACGTTAACGAAGACTGTCAAGACAGAAAGCCTCTAAAGAACCGCCACAGAGAGGTGATACAGAGATACACACTCCCAGGTGATCGACACGGCTAAAAATGGCATGAACAAACAGAGACAAATTGAGAAATGAGGTTGGCACGGAACGGGAAATTAGTGTGTGGATGAACTGGGAAATTCGGAGAAAGTGGGCCAAAGGGCTCGCGAGCCCCTGAGAGAAATCAGCCGAGCTGACAGGCTGACATGAATGCTGTGTAATAAGATTGGAAATTCTTATAACGTCTATATGAAATGGCTCTCTCACACACCCATGTCAGCTACTACAGACTTCTCTCCTCCTTCCACTGGAATTCATGCTAAGCTGTTTTAGTGTGTGGCTTACCAGATTCAAGCACACACACGCATTAACACACGCACACACACAGACTTAATCTGCCAAGCTGGATCTCTGGCAGAGGACACAGATAATCACTCACAGCCAAAATACACACTCAGCTCACAGCGCCGATGTGTGTCTGTATGAGAATTAGCAGAACTTGCTTTTTTTGGGGGGGCGGTAGTGGTTGGGAGGCGGTTCATCTTCCATGAATGCAGAAAAAGCACATACAATAAGCAAACCTAGTCTGTAGATGCACAGCTCAGTACTGCAGTGTTTACTCTGCAGTTACTATAAATAAAACTCTATAAAAATGCCCTAATACAGTTTCATGTTGGGATCATTAAGTGTGACCAAAAAAAGGGGAAAAAAAGACTCATGTTGCACCATCATATACTTTGACAAAAGCCCACAGGCAGTGGCAAATAAATTGGTCCCATTCCCTCACTGCTTGTCCTCAATCACCTCCTAGAAATATTACTGAAACTCAGTGGGTGGAGGCCGATTCCATGACACCTTGATTATTTACCAACAGCGGTGGCCTAATTTCAGCCAACACCTTATTTGACTCATCTCTCTTTCAGCTCCGTCTCACCAGCTGCCCTATTATCTGACAGCATCTATCCAAGCCCATGTCAGGACTCACCTTCGTTCTGCTCGAACTCATCCAGCACCTTGTCCAGGTTGAAGGCCTCGGCCTGGAAATAATTCTCCATGGGTCAGGAAGCTCCACCCTGCCGACGGCTGTGTGAACCTGGAAGCAGAAGCTTGTCATCAGTAACAATTTCGAGTCCTGTTTCCTTATGACGAGAAGATACCCTCCACGGTCTGACTCACATCTCCCTTTTCATATCTTTGAACTTCAGTTCACTTCAATATCATTAGTAGAAACATCCCCTCCAATTTTTTATTGCTCTTATTTCCCTCTCAAGCAGTTCCCTCTCGTGTGAGTGAGGTCAAGTCATTCTTATGATTAGAAAGCTTCTTGACTGAATTACCCAAGCTGGAAGTGCACTCACAGGTATGAGAACAATTAGTTAAATTTGAATATTGATTAACTCTCCTTGATCTAAAAATCGCAGCTCAAAATTTACTATAGAAATGTGTTAATATAGTTGTTTTGTTTTTTAAAACAACAACTTGCTAATTTTCTGGATCAAAAAGTTCCCTACTTGCTCTCTGGATTCAGAAATTAACACCTTGGTCTTTTAGAGCAAATTTTCCTGCCAAAGAGGCCAACTTTAACGTCCAGATCAAAAAAAGAAGACGCCCAACTTTTCACATTAAAGAAAATGTTAAGTATCTGTGCTCATAGACATGCATTCATAAATCAGGACAGTTTATTCATTTAGTTCTTTCACCCTTTGATGACATTCCCTTCAAAGCAAAGTTCAGACACCAGTAATGCATTTCTTACCATTGTCTTAATTTGCTTATATGCTAACACTTCAAAGTGAAACTACACATACCGTATGTGACATAGTAAAATAGCATGCAAATTCATATCACAGTGTAACTTACAACTCAAGTTCATAACCTGTACTCTATATTATATGCCAGTTCTCACCTGCACAGAGGTCCTCCTCAGCAGCCCCAGGTGGTGGTTCTTCCTCAGTGGGTTTCCCTCTTGGTTCTCACTTCACCCAGTCTGGCAAGCGCCCAGCGCCCACACCTGGGACACAGAGGGGGAGCAGATTTTTTTCAATTTTTTTTAGTAAAGATCATTTTCTCAACTTACATTGCAAAACATGCGGCTGAATGACTGCTGGTTGCACCGCATATCCAGTGATGCTACAGCTAAAAACAGAGTTCTCCACATGCTTATGTATCACACTGACCAGTCACAACATTAAACTGACAGGTGAAAGAAATGGCACTGATTGGTTTGTTACAATGCCATGTTCTCGGAGGAACCATTAGGAGCTGGAAGTAATGTGGATATAACTTGTCTCTCACCATCAG
Organism: Atherinosoma microstoma; assembly: GCA_037177055.1. Classification (NCBI taxonomy): domain Eukaryota; kingdom Metazoa; phylum Chordata; class Actinopteri; order Atheriniformes; family Atherinidae; genus Atherinosoma; species Atherinosoma microstoma. Next base: position 22,738,968 of record JBBBVU010000008.1, read on the forward strand.
GATTGGCTTCCTCTGGCAGGTGAATGCACCTGGCTCATGCAGCAAAAACTGCACAGGAATGAGAAAATGCTGAAAAGCCAAAAGGGCACGGACCTGACCTGCAAACTCCTCAGATCACTATCTGTTAGCATCTCTGTGATGCAGCAAAGCAGGTCCGGCCAGATGCCTGACCAGCAAGCCAAAAGAAGACTTAAAAGGATTCACTGCAAATGTCCCAGAACCAGACACTTCTGGACACTGCAAAAGGACCGGAGCGCATCAACCACCACTGCAGCATTTACACACTTCAACAAAGGTCCTGACCGAAATCAATGAATGTCTTTGCTCAAATAGAAATACAAGGCATAAAAGTTTTTGTATAATCTTGCTAACAAACAAAACAACAAAAAAACAAATTCTTGCAATATCTCCATCATTTATGCAGCACGCGGTCCCTGTGGATCCAAGCAGAAAGAGCTGTGGAAAGTAAAAGCTGACTGGATGTAATTAGAAAGTAATTCAGCAAACATGCACTAAGTGTGAAAGACAGTTAAAGGAATTTCTTCACTTTGAAGAGTTGTAGATTTGACCGGAGGCTCTATAAACTTCAGGCAAGATTTTTCCACTGTTCTAGGGCTAATTATTTGAAAAATAATCACCAGGTCAAACGATTATTGAATTCCTTACTAGCTGAAGCACAATCGGTTATGAATCATTTATCGTCAATCGTGATGAAAAAGAAAAGAATCAAGCATTCATTAATATATTAAGAAAAACTTTTGGGAAAGTTCACTCATGTCATGCACCAACTGAGAATAAAGTGCATCATTCTAGCTCATCAGTGTAACGAACAATTATATGCAATCAGCTATTACCCATCCGAGCCCCACAAGGTAGTCTGAGTCATGAATGGAAAGCAGCTGAAGCCTGAATCATTGCACAGTAAACCTGCCCAGACTGTCCTTGTTCACAATGAGACCTTGGAGTTGGGATATGATGTGATGGGGTGTGTGATGCGTGAGTGCATGTGTTGGGGCTGCAAATGAGTAACAGCCAGGATGAATTTCAGGGTCATTCTCAAAAAGGACAAGACCTACCAGGGATTACACCAGAGACTAAATTCTCTGCAGAAAAAAGGCCTCCGAGAGACGAGTAGCATCAACACATTTTACACTTAATTTAAAATGCAGGCATCGGCATGATGTCAGCACAAAACGGGGGGGGGGGCATGGGACAGGAGGCTACACACCAATCAACGACGGGTCATACCATTTCAGCCAGGTCCAAGAGCAAAGCGCACACAAACTGCACACACAACAAAAAGGAGTCTTCCAATTAAGATAACCTACAGACTACAGCAGCAACAGACATTTAATGGAGTCATGGCACACGTGACTCCAACAACACTAAAGATAAACAATGACATTTTAAAAACAATACCTTAATCAGCATTATTTTAAAACGACAATTTTCCAACCAACATGATAAACACTTACTAATAATTGATAAAACATCTGTATACAACTCTCCAGCCTCTGCTTCAAATACCTTGTATCATCTGTGCAGTTCCTTGTTATGCCAACGAAGTACGGTGAAGCTTTTTTACCGCAGATTGGTATCGAGTAAAAGTTTTCTCTGCTCACATGTGCGTGTTTGTTTGAAAACACACAGCCCAAAAGGAGTTATCCTCAATATAACTGAATTTAAGCGATGAATGATAAAAAGTACTGTTTATGTATAAAGTTCAGATATTTTATTTCTAATTACAAATGCATTCAATTAGGTTACTACAACTAACAGTAGTGTGAAACAAACAAAAAAAATCACCTGTACCAATCAACCACACTTTTATTCAGTTTCCCTCCAAACTGAATAAAACTTGCACCATAACAGCATGGAATAAACATATGGTCTACACACAAACACATGTGAATAAACACACGCAGACATGTCTGCATGAGGACAGGAGCCCATCCCTGATTAAGATTTAATTACTCTGCAGAAGCGCTGAATAATGCATATTTAGTCTAAGTGTGTGAAGGAGCTGTATTTTTAGATATGTAAACTTGAAACGATGCTTTAAGAGGAGGCATACATGAATGAGAGAGTGTCAGTCAGAGAGACTGTCAGGGAAAAACAGTCCAGCAGCTGCATGATGTTTACAAAATGTGTATGAACATGCTACAACTCATCAACTAATGATGGATCAAAAACCCTCAAAAGGAGGAGGCCTGTGATGTGGGCTGAAGTAAAACAAGAATATCAGGATTGTGCAAGACAGTACAGCTCACCTGACGATCATTATGACAGGTCAGTAAACTATAAAGAGCCCAAATTACTGTCTTGAAATTCTGAACATACATCTGCGCCAAATTCCATTTTTACAAACCTGCTAACAGACTCTAAAGACTTGATTCTTTCCATCACCTCTTGTTACAAGTCTAACTAATGTTTTCATTACAATTAACCAACTGATCTTTAAAAAAGCCCCGATAAATAAATAATGTGATGGTGTTCTTAGGTTACGACGTGATCATTTGATGCTCTGTTGTGTACAAAGTTTGACTTTGGCAAAGCTAAATTCAGACAATATAAGCTGTTTTTACCTTGCATTAAAAAAAACACCATCCTTACTGGCTCAAATTTTATCAACCCAATATTAATACACACAAAAAACATACTATAAGATGTATCCTGTCTCATCTATTACAGTTGTATTAAAAGATAATAATAAAAAGTATGTGTAAATATAAAGGACAAGGCAACACACGAACATCTACAAGTGCAAAATAGAATTGTGAAATGATAGAAACTAAAAACAAGGACTCTTATTTTTAGAGACTTGCATTTACAAACAGTCATGCTACAGGCTCCAGATTAGGTCAGACATGCTTATAATGAAACAGCCCAATACACTACAAACGCGATAGAGCACGCCTGACTGGACATCCTGGGATGGAAGTAAAATTAAATAAGACAAGGGCATAAACAGCAAGGGGGCTCGGACGGAGCAGAGTGCTATAACAGTTCATTAAGTCAACGCTGTCAAGACAAGGCTGCATTTCCTGTTGTTGTTTCCTGTCAGGAAGCGGCATTCACTTCCTCACCAGTCAGGTGGAAATACATTATGTAATGGATCTAAGCACAATTTTGCTTCCATTTTTCTCTGCTAAAATATTTTTATTAAAAAGAATAGGTTCCAGTATGCGTGAAGTCATATGAGTGCTCAAGTTCATTTAAACCCTGAGCGCCCCCCACATTTCTTTGTCATATTAAGACTAAATGTCCTGCATAAATGTTCAGCTCATTAAGTATTTAAGAGAGATCGAGAGGTTCGGTTACCCGGCTGGGAGTCACCAGCTAGTGGCTGCATACAGAGACAGATCAGGTAAGCTGATTTGGACATATATTGCATGATTGTCACCATGACCTGTGCTTAAGAATCTTCCTGACTGGTTTGTCTACGAGAACAAGAAAAAACACATTTGTTATTGTATACATTTCAACCAACCTCTTAAAGCGACAAAAAGTGCAAAACATCTTTATCTAAATAATAGGTGTGACACAAAACTATGTCACCTCAGCATTTAGGAGTGCAAAGAGTGAGGCTTCAGGTTTAAAATTAGAAAATGTCATCATATACGGATCCAAATGTAAACACTTAATCATTTTTACCAGATCTCCACATCCTAACGTATCCAAGAATTCAGTCTAACCTCATGCAAAAAATAACTTTTTGATATAACAAGTATCATGGGAAAATCTGTCTCATAACCTTATGTTTTGTACTTTCATGACACTAATGCGTGTGTTACAATGAGTGCTGAAGAGGAGATGGAGTAATATCAGCCGTGCACTGAAGCATGCAGATGCATGATGCTGTGCTGATGTCCTGACGCATAACCTCTGAAGCCTGCTATTGGCTGATACAGGGAATCAGGAGGGATGTTTCATCATCACTGCACTCCTTATTCTATGACACCCGAAGGTCCTGATGTCAACAAAGGATGAGAAGCTCTTTCTGAAAGTTTTAGCTGTTTTGTTTTTGTCAAGGCTTTTCTCCTTCACCATGGAGAATATGAAGCGGTAATGGAGGTAGGTACTAATAGGTTTTTTGGTTGTTTTTTTTAAGCCAACAGATGACTGAGGCAATCATTCAAAACATTTTTATACAAGAACTGAAAGCATTAAGTTATCCCGTTGGTACCAGATGTCCTGTGTGTGGGACGTGATGTCATTTCACAAATAAATACAGTATGTCTTTTACTCAGTCTCCCTTCTAAGTACCTACACATGTTAGACACCATTTGGAAGGCTTTTATTCTTGAGAATTGAAGGATGTATACAGTCCCAAACTGCAATCATGACTGCAGATTGAGTAAAAACTCATTTCAGACCAGTGGCAAATGCAAAAGTATATGCAGTGCACCTTTGAAGCCATACTGTACTCCAATAGTACATGATACTGCAAGAAGAACGGTCCTGTCACATCAGCAAGGGTCCAGTAAAATGGTTGGTCCACAACAAGTCCTTTACCCATAAAAACCTGTTTTAGGCTAAAATTGCATGATTTTAAAGAGTTAACTGATTCATTAGTATTACTAACTTTTAAGGCAAAACATCCAGAATTGATCTAGTTTTGACCTCTTAAGTCAAAGTAGTTTCTGATTTTCTTTGTCATACGTCACTGAAACATTTCTCTCTGCCTTTGGACAAATGGTTGGTGCGGAAAAAAATCTAATCACAAAGTATCAGTGGAGGTTCAAGAAAAGTATCGATACCGTCTCTTTTTTTTTTTTTTAAATAAAACCTTAACTGTCACCCCAAAAATGCCCCAAAAAAACCACCAAAACAAGGCATCCCCTATTTGAATTAGATGCTGTTCGTGAACTCTTTGGAGTACATGCAAAAGCATTGTCTCTTTGGAACGATAACACCTAAATCTCTCACTCTTTTACATATAAACATATATAAACTTTCTTTCAGAAAGACGACCCGGGGATTAGGGAGAACCTCCTTCATCTGAACGATTTTATCCAACAGTACACAGTTTGAACACTTTCTCAAGACACCAAAAGCTCTTTCTAGGGTCCAATCCCAATCCTCTACTTTGGTGTTACCTATCCATTTTGCAGTATTAGTCTTCTAACCCATCAACAGGGATGCTGGAGGGCAATCGGGAATCAAGAATGAAAAAAAACAAAAAACAGAGGTAGGACAACATGGTGTGGCCGACGTGATGAATTGGGATTGGGCCAACATATCTGTTCTGCTTGTTTTTTTCTAATGCAACCAACTTTTAGGGACTAAAAGCTCGCATCCTGCTAAACAGCACTTTTAGACCTAAATCCGACACCGTCATGCTCCAGACGCCGTGTACTGACGGGGAACACAGGAAACCTCAAATGATCACTTCCTCTGTTTAAGAATGGACTGACATAACTTTCTAACAACACGATCGCATGACTGAGGGACAAGTTTATTATGTGGTGTTTAACGCCCATACTGGGAGTACACCGGGAGTTGTCCACCTCCTTCTCTTATAATTTTTTTTTTTTCAACTTGCCATACTGCTGGAGATTAAATAAATAAAATCAGAGCACATGAAAGAAAAGCATGCCAGAACTTTTATATCCACCAAGAGGTCACGTTCTCTCAAACAGGACATAATTTATTTGACAGCAAAAGGTTTAAAAGGAAAATCCACAGAGATTTGAAGAGGGAAAAAAAGGTAAAGAAGAGAAGAAAGAGCTGCTGTGCTTAACAGCAAGTGTCAAAAGCGATTATGAGCTTCCTCTCGCTCCCGTATGTTTTGATCTACATTTAACCACCTTCAGACAGTAAAAACAGAGCAGGGAGATGGGCTGCTGGCCTGCCATCAGGGAGAGACTTGTAATAGTTTCTGAAAGCACACAGTAACGTACATCTGGGAAGTCTCTGCACACATAAGAGCTCATCTTTGCATGGGCGCCTGTTGGATCCGTCTACTCAATCAGCCCCTCTGGGTTTATATTACCACCTGAAGATGGAGAGAGGTTTAATTTTTCTCTTGCTTCTGTAAGAAACCCTTATTAAATATCTGATGTGTGTTTTACATCCAGTATGGGCAATCAGCTAGTTCTGATATGGGGAAGATGTGGGTGTAATAAAGTCTAGGTGTTTAAAAAAAAAAAAAAAAGAGTACACAATACTATGTGGAGTTGCTTTTTCTTAAGTCATAATGTTATTTTTCATTTCTCTCAGCTGATGATTAGTCAAAGTGGCACTGAGTTGGACTCCTTCATAAATCCACCTATGGAGTTTAACAAAGGCCTTGTGCCCACGTGATGAGGTATATGTAAAAAGATGTAGGACCAAGAAGCCAACTCTTAAGGCCAGATGGGTGACCATTAGCCTGGGTTATGCAACCATAAGTGGCACTGTGGTTGTGCCTGCAGGCCAAACACAGCCTTGCTGGATAAATATCATTCACAGGTAGACTGGGTAAACACACGGAAAACGGCTCTGTGTTGTCCAACGAAGCGGGTTAAAATCGGTGCAGCCTCAAAAAAAATCACAACAGCTGGGGTTTATTTGCTGAAGAACTTGAACTGGTGTATTAGCTGGGTTGCTAGCTGAAAATACACCAAAGCTGCAAAAGGCCACGAGTAAGTTTCTCCAAGAGTTATCACAAAGTCGTATGAAAAGAGTGGTGAAATATTTCATTTATGAACCGCTATGTGACCAGCTAACAACAGCTTCGTAAGTCAAAGGCTGTGCCAGGGGAATGAAGCGGCTAGTATTAGCCCCAGCGGTTCAGCGGGCAGTCGTGCGCCAGTTGACGGCAACGAGTTGCTGCTCTGACGGACACACACACCGTCACGGAGTCGGTGGGCTTTGAACGAGTCACTTAAAACGGGGTATCTCCCGAGCGGTATTCCTCAGGTTGACTTAAAATCATTTCACATGGAAAGTATTTGCTTCTTGTTGCTTCTTAACCGCTGCTGTTAACGTCTTGCTACAGCCCCAAAAAGCAAAGGAGAGCGTGTTGTATAATTGACGTAAAATACAGTGTAACCGTTACGGCACCTTCTCGGAATTCCTCACAGTTTCATGAGCTATGCAGACAAAGCGCCTCAGACAGGGTTTCAGTCAGTTTGGCTGCACCAATACTAGCCGTTGCAATGGCGGTTTTTAGCATTAGAGTAACAACAGACCTATGAAATGTCATGAAAACAAATCCAGTTACTCACCGGAGGAATCCTCATCTTTACGTACATTCCCGCGGAGCCCCTCTATTAGCGACCGTCATAGCTAATCGCCTTAAAAGCTATTTTTTGCGTATCCTCGTTTAGACCCACCACTGTCTGTCTGACTCTAACAACAGCAGTAGTCAGAAAGTACAGCCTCCAGTCTACCGTAGTTGTGCGACAGAACTCAAGGATCCCTCCCACAAGGTTTAGGTTTAACACAGGGAAAATAAGGAGGAGGAACGTCAGTTCACCCAGAATGGAACTCCCAAACTTCCGGTTTTACCTTTCAAAATATGACCCCTAACTTCTTACCCAGAGATTTCATATTGACAAGCTGGCTCAGTGAATAAAAGCAAGAAGCTTATAAATTATCAAAAAATTACTTAAATTATTTGTTATGTTGTTGACAAGTTCAAGGTAAAGTGTCCTTGAAGCATGTTGTACAAAATTTGCCATGCGGAAATTACAAGTTGCATACAATGATGCTATGAGGATGATACTTAAAGTTCCCAGAGGAGGTAGTGCCAATCTGACGTTTCTCACTGCAGGAGTGAGCACATTCAAAGCACTTCTGAGAAATGTTATGTTTAAGTTTATGCAATGTCTGGATGTAGCCACAAATATCATGGAACACTCTCAAATCTTCTATAGTTGCTCCCATTTCTCATCCAGACTGAGGATGCACTGGATGAAATGTCTGTATGTTATTAGTTGATCCTGATCTTTTTTTTTCTGTGATTTTGTATGGATATATTATCTTGTCTTACATGTGTTTTTTATGGACCTGAAACTGTTTTAATTAACTTGGCAACATTAGTCTGATATGATTATAAATTAATGCAGATACTAAAGAAGCAGGGCCAAATCCCAATTCCTCACATCGGCCCTGTCTCTCCCTTTTCAGGGAATTCCTTTTATTTTAAGAGATCAATGAGTACTGGTCCTTCACCAAGGGCTTTGTGGGCCATTTGGATGTCTAGATCAGTGTTTTTCAACCACTGTGCCGTGACACACTAGTGTGCCGTGAGAGACTGTCAGGTGTGCCATGGGAAATTATCCAATTTCACGTAATTGGTCTAAAATCCATTTTTTGAAAACAAATTGATTAATATCAGCAAAAAATATGCCAAAAAATTTTTGATATCTATTAAAGACACTTTTGACAGTATTACTTTTCGGACATGACCAAGTGGTAATACCAAGCCTTTCTATAGTATGTAATGTCTTCAATAGAGTTTTTTGGGATTGTTTCACATTTAATAGCAATAACAGCAAAGTACTACAAATGATTAATTTGTCATTTACCTAGTTTTTGTTGTGTGATCTTATTTTGTAGTGTCCACGGGTAGTTTCCGGTTTGGCTCCAGCTGTTTGTGTCCAAATTGACTGACTCAGCCTGCCCCGCATCTCCGTCCAGCCTGCTCTGTGGTCCAGCGGCTGCAGAAGGGACATTTTGGTTCAGCCGGGCCGGAAGGTGATGTTGCGGGCCCCGGGGCGGGTCCGCAGCTCCGGCCCGCTCCCGCTCAAGACACCCCCAGAGACAAAATGGCTCATTCATCTCCCGTAACCTTGTCAGCCCACTGAGAGAATGACAGCAGAGGAGCCATCGATCAGCACGATGCACCACAGAGAAACAGAAATGATCAATGAAACGGGATGTGGTTTGTAAAAGCCACCCAAACTCTGTTAACCCCTGCTTACTTACACACAAAAATCCCGACTTTTAATAACGCTGATATTTTGTTTTTCCTAAACAAAAACGAAATAAAAGTAAAAATTGCTAGCCAAAATAAAATAAGCAAAACTGATTAACAATCAAATCTGTTGATTAAAGATGAACTAAATAGAGTATAAAGAGTAGGTATGAGGGTTTTGTTTTTAAGTCAGTGTTAGAAAACGCTCAAGTAATGCACATAATTTAGTTTCTTTCTTTTTATTTTTACATGCGTATTTACATGGTTTGGCAAATAAACTCCACGTAAACTCCAAAAGGTTTTATTAAACTTTTTTTCTTTTCCCTCCAAATAGATCTTTATGCTTGTTACAGACTGCATTGTAACTGATATAGGCCTAACGCTGCACAAAAAGTTGAGTCATCCTTCATTTCTTTATATATTACCAATAATTAAAAAAAAGTATTTATTTTTTTAAAGTAAGCAGATGCAGGAATTCACTGAAATATGTACAGATGAAAATGCAAATAAGCTTATATATAGAAACAATTCTAATGAACTTGAAATTACTGTATTTGGTCTGAACAACCTTTTTCTTCACCACCACTTGATCCACTTAGACAAGCTTCCCTGTATTTTCTTTAAGTAGTCGTCAGGAATAGTTCTCCAGGCTTCATGAAATACATTTCAAAGCTTTTCTTAAGATGTTGGCAGCCTTTTCTTCCATTTACTGTCAAGATAATCCCACACTGCTCCCAATAATAGCAGTTCAGACTTTGGTGAGGATTCATCACTCCATCAGACCTGTTCCCAATGATTTATGATTTATAGTCCAGTTCTCACATCAGCTGGTATTTCTCAAGCTTTTATCCATGTTTCCCTTCATGAAGACAGCAACCCTTCCATGAAGACCATTTCTGATGAGACTTCAGTGAACAGTAGCAGATCAGGTCAGGATTTATTTATTTTTCTCTTTAAGGACATCACAGATATTATTCATCTGTTGTAGTTTTTTGGGCCACTTCTCTGCCCCTCCCCCCTACCAGGTTTCTGGAGGGGGAAAAAAAGCACATCAAATATGCCAAGTTAACAGCTTATCCGTGTAGCACTTTGGGAATCGCCTCGTTGGTGCAGAAATACTATTTCATACCTGTCAAACTATGTTACCCTTGTTTTGTTTTTGTTTTGTTTGGTGTTTTTGCAACATAAAAAATAGAAACACATTGTGTGTTTATTGCAATAGATTTCAAAAAGGGGGAAAAGCAGACACGGTCCAATTAAAAACTTTAGAGTACATCCAAAGTGCTCAAGATCACTTCAAATGATAAGGAAGCCTGACTTTCAAAAAGCCAAACATAAAAACTGTACCATCACCGTAACATCCTAACGAAACATTACACCTTGAATATCAAAAATAAGATGAAATGTTCTGATATTTGCCTTTTATTTTAGTGTTTGTTTTAACATCTTCCTGTCCAGGAACTGGAGGACAAAATTAGCAGCTTTGATAAAGCCTGTCAAATAAGCTTGAATAAAAAGAAAGATTAGGTGAGGTTCGTGACATCAGCACAATACTGTTAATTGAAATAAACAGATTGAAACTGAAAACATAGAGATGCAGGATTGATGCTCTTTTTACATGTTAATATGGTGGCAATTGTGTGTTTTGTTTATTATATATAAAGCTGTTGTCAGCTGTATCTTAAACTTTTACTATCATTTTTTGGTTTTTAATAAATATTTTTAAAGTATTTAAAACATAGTTGATAGCCTTTGTAGGTTTATCTCCACCCCCCCATGTTTACCATTTACCACCACCTTACAGCTACCTTTATATGTGAGAAGACATTGAACAACTTGTTTTTGTCAGAAAATCTGGATTGCAAAGAAATAAAATGAAACACAAAATAGCCCAAAAACATTTTTATTAAATTCATAGTCACCATCGTCATGCTAAGTGAATCATCCATTCACTTTAAATGTAAATTATAAAGAATCTCTTAAATACCAGCCATGTTTAGTCATATAAGAAACTTATTTCTAAAGTAGTGAGTCCTTTGGGTGCGGAGAGTCATCCACAATATCACCACCTACTGAAATCATAACCAATCTGCGTATTGTGTTGCTGCAGCAGAAGAAAAGTGAAGGGGTTCACTTCTCTGGAGTGAACCTCTGCACCGTTAACAACCGTTTCACCACTAGAGGAAATACCCCTTTGTGTGTCTGCAGGAGGTAAAAACATTAAAAACGGTTGACGGAGAGGGACAAAGGAAGTCATCAGTTCGCTTCGTCCTTTGAAGCTTCATCGAAGTTCTCCACGAGATCTGAGGCAGAAAATAAAGAAAATCAACCAAAGTAAACAACCTTTTCCCAAAAGAACAATTATGTTGGATTAATGAAGCTGAGATTAAAACAGGAAAAGAAGCCGTAGAAATCATTAACGCTTTACATTCGTCCACATTATTTAAATATCTTTACCTGGAACATCATCATCCTCTTCTTCTGCATTTTCTTCTTTGACAGTCTTCATGTCCATCGCTGCTGAAACAAACAAACAAACAAAAACAAAAAAATCAAACAAATGTTTGACTTTAAAACTCGCATTAGGAAGAAATATTTCAATGACATCGTCTAAAAACCTGAAATAGTTTTGCTTCATTTTTCATAAAGCCCTCTTTTTTCCCCACACATTCAAAATCAAAATGTGAGCTTGTCTTATTCATAGTTAACAGAACAAGCTCCATCTGTCGTCAGAGAGGAGGTGATATGATCAAAAGCTCCAGAGAAGTACTTTAAAGACAAGATGTCATGAGACTGATTGGTGATTGTCTTGCTTTAGTCTCTGCACAATTGTGCATTACACGTCAAGTTGCATCTCCAAGTAGAAAAGCTGATCCTATTCTGTGTTTGCTTCACTGCGTTCAAGTGAATGCCAACTACTCCAAAATTAATTATATAGTTGCTCAGGCAGTATGCTGGACTTCGTTAGGTCTGTGAGGCATCCAAACCTCCTGAATTAGTCTGAATGCTCATATTGCTGCTGCTGTTTTCGCTCTTTCCCCAACAGCTCTTGATCTCTTGGGATTTCCACACCGCTTCAAGTTCACTGTTATTCTAAAACGCTGCAGCACAAACCTGCCATAACAAATATGTGCAAACGCATGTAAAGACGTGAGGCAGAATATTCAACCATGCTTCCAGCAAGTTCAACCAAGACCAGCCGGTAACGTCTGAGTCAGCGATGCGTCAGAAGGGTGTAGGTTTCCAGTTCAAAAAAGGTGTCACACACACACCGCAGCTCCATGTGCGTGTTTCTTTTAATTTAATCAGATAAAGTTTCAACCCTTCAGGTCCTTTATGAAATCAGCAATCAAGAAGGCAGCGTGGGGACCAAAACATCATCTGATTAAATAAAAAGAGAAGCGCGTATGGAGCTGGAGAGTAAAACAACGTCTTTTTATTTCTTAATCCAGTTTGTTTAATTCTTCAGATTCACATGGGAATTTAATCAGATCAGTAATTTAATTGAGCGCAAGCTCCTGTAGTCACTGATCAGGGTTTACGGACGCTGGGAGTCGGGAATGGCAGCTCTGATATTGAAGGTAACGGGAAGACAGAAGTCTTCACCATAGAGGAGAAACCGCGAGCGAGATTGTTGCAGACAAAGAAAGGCGGATTGCTAAATGATGAAGTGTGAAAGAAATAACCCTCCCACTTCTAAAGTTCAAAACATGTTGTCTCTTTTTCTTCCTGTACAGAAACACAGCAAATTATGAATATTTCAAGTACGACAAAAAGCCAGAGAATCAATTTCCAAAAGCAGAAAGCAGCTTAACATTTATAAATTATTACTACTCAGTATTCAGAGCAATTACTGCTTGACCTTTTAAAGCCAGCAGAGGGAGGGCAGAAACAAAAGGCAGTGTTTCCCCCAGGTTATCAGCCTTGGGGGGGGGGGGGAAGAATAATGACCAATGACCAATAACACTTAAAAAGACTGCCAGGGTGATACCCTCTGTGCTGAAATAGAGACACTGTATCCTATTTACATGATAATTAGTATGCTTTAACGCTTCAGTGTTGGTTTCATACGTGTAACTTACATACAGGCTTAATAAACCAGATGTAAACGTCAGCATCCTCAAAATCAGCTCCGCTAAATCATGTAGTCGTGAACTCTGTAGCTGTAACAGGTAACCAACCCACTACACCATTACATTGTTCATATGATGACTAAATAATTTAAACATGTGACAGCAACGCTCAGCTGTGAAGTCACATTTCCAAACTTTACAGTGGACTATTTTTCCAGAAATTACTGACATGCTGCGGTGATAAAGATTAAAAAAAGAAAAAAAGGACTAAAAAAAAATTAAACTTTTTAAATCCCTGACGAAGACCGTTTCATTTATTAGAGTACTCATCAGAGTATTTGCAAAATCCTCAGTCTTCACTGCTCTCTCGTCGCTCTACCAACAAACCTGATACTGTGACGGTGGGCCTTTCAGCCTGTGTGTTTTCGTGTGTGTGCTCACATTGCCGTGGGAACTGTTCAGCCAACTTGCGCAGGCTGCTGAGGCTGTCGGCTCCCAGCTGGCTCAGGATGCCTGGCAGCATCTCTGTCAGCTGTTTGGTCTCGGCGTGGCCCGTGATGGCGAAGGTGTTGGCAGACAGAGATGCCTGAACTTTTGGGTTGTTGAAGTGGATCACTGTGCCGTCATCTTTTATCATATTCACCTGAGAGGCAGGAAAGAAAAAAAAAAACAGTTTGAAAAAGAATACCTATCCAGGTGCAAGGCACTGTGCAGGCAGGAGAAGTTGGTATTACTACATAAAGTTTAAACACCAGGATTATGGGCAAACACTTTAGACATAGAAGTGATGCACAGTCAACTGACTTTGTTTCTACTTCACTATGCAAGTCATTAAAAGGGCTGCTACTTAAGCAACACTTAAAAGGCTAAATTACATCTTTGTCTAACTTAATTTACATATTTATTATATTATCAATAATTTACAATAAATACAAAAGGGCAACAACGCGAGACAAAATGAATGCAATGCATCAAGTTAGTATTTGTTTTTGTTTGTGCTCTGATGTAACTCAAACACTTTGTGGCAAGTGTGTATGTTGAAAGCTTTCTAAAAATAACCAGATGATGACATGACTGTGGAACGCTTTACTCAGGCTGTCCCAGTCTTATCTTTCCTTGTGCCTTACGACACAGAGCTGATAAAAGATTCAGGGTTCTGAGACAAAAAAAATATCAAAACAGTGCAAACACACTGTGACAGCGTGACACCGGCTTCCCTTTGATGGCTCACCTCTTCTATCCCAGCGATGTTGTTCACAGCCAGTTTCTTCAGTGAGCCCTGCAGTTTTTTGTCATCAGCTGTTGCTGTTTTGTGAACAACCTTTTTCTTCCGTCGGGCGGTTCCCTGAGGAAAGAACAGGTGTTTGTGTCAAAAGAGGGGTTTCGGTTGCCAATTGAACCAGTATGTAACACAATTCAATATCAAAAAGGTCACTTTTAAGCCCTTTTTTTTTAGTTGGAACCTTCTAATGGCCAAAAGCAAATGTATCTTTTAACCTTAATTGTATCGCGATTAGTTCTTGATTACAACAAAGAAACCCAACAACTGCAAGGAAAACATTAGTAGAGGCTCTACATTACCCTGACTATTGTGAAACAACAAGTAAGTAATCTTTATGCACTGGTAAGCATAATATTTTCCACAAAAACAGGAAGTAATTACTCCCAAGTTAAGGATACACAACTTATTTAAAGGATGGTAAGATAAAAGTTACCTTATTAATGCATTTGCACGACTAAACATTCTCTAGGTTTAGAGTAAGGCAAGGCAAGGCCTGTTTATTTGTATAGCACATTTCATGTACAGGACAATTCAAGGTGCTTTACATAAAACATTAGAAGCATTACAACGGGGGGCAGAAAGCATTAAGAAGTATTAAAAAAAAGACTTTGGAATAAATTAAAATATTAAAATAGAGTAAGACAATAAAGCTTTAGCACATTCAGAGCAGGGATTTTTTTTAAGTCTCAAACAGGAGACATTCCACTCAGAGAAAGTCATTATAAAACCACATGGATTGCACATTTTTGCTAAATTCCTTTAGGATCCTGACCTTTTGTTTAATTTCATACTCACTTAGCAATAGAGCCAAAGTAACCACATACTGTAATTTGTATGTCCAGAAAAATGTTTCACTTGTTATTTTTTTGTGTGGATTCAGCACAGTTAAACACAAGTCCATAGCTATCATTACCCAGTGTTTCTTGTAGAATGTTAAGCAGGATTTTTAACTTAAAAATGCTCTTTAATCCCAATTTAAACTTACTTAGGAACTGTAACTATTAAATATGCATCAAACTCTTTTAGATACATTAAACTGAGAAGTCACTGAACTGAATTGTTTTGATTAGGGAATATATCTATGCAGCATGAGTTGGCTAAAAAAACCCAAAACATTATATCTCACTAGATCTGAATACAACTTAGATTAAGCACAGTAAACGACTGGCATAAGTACTTTTATAGAAGGTGCCAATGTGGCTGCTTTTAATAGTTATACTTTTACTTTACTTTTTTGGATAAAGGTTGATAAAGTGTCAGTGTGGTGCAATATATGGGGACTGAAAGACTTTCACATAAGAAAGGAACAAATATTGCCATCTAGTGTGTGACTAAGGATCTCACAATAGATGTGAACAAAGCCCCAGAGGCCACAGATGAAGGGGCCAATGCTCTCCCTCATAAAGGGAATGCTGAGGTCAGGAGGAAAAAAAAAAAACTGGCAGATGGTGAATACCATCACACTTCTTAATGTGAACAACTGAACAATTGACCGGACAAATCAAAATACAGTGCTACAAAAATGTAGTCCTGGATGATCAAGGTATCAAATATGTGTCGAACCATACCTTTCCTCCTATCCGGACCTGAGCTTGAAGTTTGGCGAGCTTTTCTTGATTCATAGTGTTCTGTTATCGAGAAAGAACAGAAAGAACTTATTCCCAAATCTTTCTCCTGAAAACATTATCAACAACAAAAAACAATAACTCAGATTTAAACAGTTCGATAAACAAAAAGCTGTTATGGAAGTAGCATGTGGTAGCTGGTCACAACATGAGTTGGGCAATATGAGCCTTTAATTTTCCCTTCTTCACTAATTAGCAAAAAAGCCTAGCAACATGCTAACAGGTCTTGACAGTTTTATTCGGGTTATTGACACCACATACTGAATTAAACTTGATACAATTGCGAGAAACATCTGGAACGTGTAGTTTTAAAATATTATTTGTGTCTAATGTGAGTGTAGCTAGTTAAGCTGCTAAGTGATAGGCTAATTGAGCTAACGCTAGCGTTGTGGCGAAACGACACACTCAACCAATTTGGTCGTGGTTCCTGAGTACACTAATAGCAACATTTTAGTATAAATCAAGCAATTAAAGAATATGATGGGATATCTGCAGCAAATTTAAAGGATATATTTACCTGTATTTGGGGATTACCAGTCCGCACAACTGTTCTTGCTACAAATGGAGCACCACAGATTAGATCAGCATCAAGTTAGCGTCAATAACACAGGCTTTCAATTCTGACTATTCGCAGTGAAATTCATGTAGCTTGCTGTCCACTAAATTTCCTCACATTTGTATAGTAATTGAGAAGCCTCGAACTTCAAAATAATATCTAATATATCCTGGGCATAATAAGTGTACACGTGATTAAATAATTAGTTTTTTGTTACAAGTGGATGCTTTTAATTTTGTGTTTCTGTGTGTATTTCCGGTTTTATGCCAATCTTCTGTTGTTTACATTGACTATTTCATGCATTCGTGTAGAGCACGCGGTTGTGTGGATATGATGTCACGTGAAAGGCCCTCCAAACGGAAAACGAATACCTGCTGGCCAATAGGAAGCGACTTTCGCACGCTCACATGCAATGTTTAGTCCAACTATTAAAAGCTGTTATTCTGAAATGCAGCGGTTGTACTTCCGGGTCGCTGGTTAACGAGCAGCTACTGCCATTATTACCCGCTAGCAGTTGTGCGGAAGAAAGCCAGTGAAAATGCAAACGTCTATAGTGAACGTTGCTGTTTGGTCTTTGTTGCATGTTTTATTGTCTTTGTCCTGTTTTCAAGAGATAATCGAGGCAGCCAGCGGGAGAGGTGAGTTTATATTCAAACTGTTGTGTTTAAGGAAGATAAGTGTGTGTAGCTTCTCTCAGTGTGACTACTACTGGTAGAGGAGAGCTGTCCGTCTTTGTGTCAGCATCCGCATTAAAAAAAAGTATGCGTCCTGTTCAAGACTGTAGGAAAATGTATGTTTTGTCTGCGAGAGAAGTACACACAATTTCCAGTTTTTCAGTTTAGCTTAACTAACTTGTTTTACTGCTAATAGACCTACAAACCTTTGAGTTTAATGATTTATCAACTGAAATTCTGTCCTTATTATGGTAGTCCAGAGATTTGATAAATAATTAAATGAATGAATAAAAATAAGAAAATACAACAAAACTTACAAAACACACTATAAATGGATAAGTAAGCAGTGTTTTTGCTGAAATGTTTGTCTTATTGTGTTTTTTTTTTTCTTTTTTGGTGAGTTTTTTTTTTTTTTTGGTCTTGGTCTGAATATTCACACACAATCAACTCTACGGTTAACAGAGAATGGTTGGATGTCAGAGGAGAATGGGAAGACTGATTTAAGATGATAAAAAGGCAACAGTAACTCAAAAAGCCACTTATTACAGCCGAGGTATGCAGAATGCCATCTCTGACAACACAACACATCCAAACTTAAGATAGGCTACCACAAGACCACATAGAGCGCCCCTCCTGTCGGCTAAGAACAGGAAACTGAAGCTCAAATCAGACGATAGAATTTTGGAAGAATGTTGCCTGGTCTGATAAATCTCATTTTCAGCTGCAACATTCAGACGTTAGGGTCAGAATTTGGAGGAAACAACTTGAAAGCATGCATCCATCCTGCATTGTATAAATAGTTCAGGCTGCTGGTGGAGGATATTTTCTTTGCACCTATTGGTACCAGTTAAGCATCATTTTAACACCACAGCCCATCTGAGTATTGTTGCTGACCATGCCCGTCCCTTTATGACCACAGTGCACATCTTCTGATGCCAATAACGCACCATGTCACAAAGCTCAAATCATCTCCACCTAGTTTCTTGAACATTACAATGAGTTCTCTGTACTCAAATGGCCTCCACAGTCACCAGATCTCAATCCAATTGAGCACCTTTGGGATGTGGTGGAACAGGAGATTCTCATCATGGATCAATAGACAAATCTGCTCAATGCCATCATGTCGATTATAGAGCAAAATCTCTCAACAAGACTTAAGAATTAAGGCAGTTCTGGAGGGAAAAAAGTGAAAAACCTAATAAAGAGTGTAAATGCATGTGCAAGAGAAAAAAAATACTTTAAAAAAATTACAACACAAGAGGGCATTAGGGTTACAATTTAAGGCACCAATGAAAAATAATGGAATACAATTGTACATACTGGGTGATAACAGGGATATATTTAAAGCTGCATGTATTAATTGTGACATTATTTTTATAATAAATAAAAATTTTAAACAAATCAACAAATCCCTCACATCGAGGTGATAGATCCCAGGATGAAAATCTGACAAAGTGGTTATTGTCATAGTCATATGCACTCATGGTAATGTTATTAAAATATGGAGTAGACAGACCAGTATTTGAAATGAACACAGTTAGCTAAGACGATGCATTTCATCTTTTACCACAGCTAAATGTTTTATTCCCAATTTGAAGGAATTTCTGCTCTGGACATTGTGGTAAAAACAGAGTTTCAGCTCCACTATGGCCTTGCAAAAGATAAGTGTTTGTCCAAGCTGCTAAGTAAACAATAGTTTTTTTATTATTTGGTTTTCTTTTGGCCACAATCAGGACCATGGAGGTACACTAGCAGTCAAAAGTTTGGGCACACCTACCAGTTAAACCTGAATGAGTATGTGAGTCCAAACTTTTAACTGCTACTGTATATGGATGTGAAATATTTCTGTGATGTGTTTTAAAGAAAAGAGGAAAACAAGACCTCCATGAACACCCTGAGAGAGACAGTTATTACAACATATAAGCTAGTAGAGTCATTAACAGGTTACAGAGCAGCTTGATATTGAATTACAACCATTCATTTTTATTTGCCTTAGCTTCCTCCCAGTTCTTTGTATTGATTCTGTATTTAGAGCAGATCCACCCTGCAGTGCTGAAATGTAATCCCACTCCCACAATGCTGGTTTGCTTATTACCTCGTTCTTCCCGCAGGATTTGGAGATAACATCAACTGGAGGACACTGGATGATGGAAAGAAAGAAGCCGAGGCCAGGTGAGCTGAAACGCTACACTTTCTGTAATGCTGCTGAGCAGCTTTTTGTGCAAACATTACCCCGAGGACTTAACAAAAAAATGTCTGGAGCAGACTGACGAGTTGGTGTCTCTTTCTCAGAGCATGTGCTGCTAATTGTAGCTTATTGAGTGCAGACGTTCGGGGCTTCACAAGTTGTATTTTATTGATGTTTGTTATTCTGGCTTTGACACGTTCTCGTGCGGTTGCGTTGACAGCGGGCTGCCGATGATGGTCATCATCCACAAGAGCTGGTGTGGAGCCTGCAAAGGTAAACCAGATTCCAGACAAATTACAAACACAAGGTTTAATATCTTAGAGCTGCTTCTTTTATCTTTTAATATGGGTGATTAATTAATTAACTGATCATGTCAGTTTGAATACATTCCTTTTATAAAACATTGAACATTAGGTACCCTGCAGCAAATAGATATTTGAAAGGAGGAGTTGGGGGACTGTAAAAACTAAAGGAACTCTGCTGTGGGCATTATTTGTCTTCTTAGTTCATTTGAAATTCCCTGAGTTTGATGGCGTTAAAAGTTGTGTGAGGATTTAAGTGAACAGAGAATGCTCTGTTCACTCTACATTTTTAAAAAATAACATCGTAACCTAACCCCGGCATGATATAGGGAAGGCTACACCTACCAAGGCTTTATCAGTAAAAACTAAAGGTTCTCTGAAGCACAAGCTCAATGTTACTTGATGTTCAATGTAATCCTATGCTATTACTACTCCTTTATAGTAATAGCATAGGATTTGATTACATTGTTCAATAACTTAATCGTATCATTGTTTTTACAACCAGCACTGAAGCCCAAATTTGCTGAATCCAAGGAAATCTCTGAACTGGCACACAACTTTGTAATGGTCAACGTGGAGGTGAGGAGGAAACATCAGCAGCAGTTTACATCATTTACTTTGTTGTCTCATTTTGTTACAAACCTCCACTCGCACATTAGGAGGTCGTAAATGATCTTTTTCACTTTATTTGAAACAGGATGAGGAGGAACCAAAGGATGAGACCTTCAGCCCAGATGGAGGATACATTCCTCGGATTCTTTTCCTCGGTACGTAGGAGAGGTTTGGAGTCTTCCTCCGTGTTAACACCTTTTTGGGATTCCCTTTTGGAGAAACTGAGTTGTTAACTCCTCCTGATTAACACTCAGGAGCTTTGAGTTTAAGGCATTTATAGAGCATGCATGATTAGGAGTTTTCCCAGGTCATGGACCCAAAAAAGTAGAATTAGTGGTAGAAACTTTACTTTCCATCCATCTGAAATTTAATAGATTTCTGTTTTTGTGTCATGTTTTATTGAAATAGGTATTGGGAACTTCCATAGACCAATTCATCAAGTAGAAATCGCAACCTGTAATGAAAAGTATTTCAAATTGCAGATTTGAATTTAAACTAAACAAACTCTTTTTTTTATGTTTCTTATTCTGCTCACAGATCCAAGCGGCAAAGTCCACGCTGAAATCACCAACAAAAACGGGAACCCCAACTATAAGTACTTTTACAGCAACGCAGAACAGGGTAACAACCCAAATTATTACAGTAACATCTACCAGTAACCCCATCTTCTCCCCCAAAAATCACTTTTAAGGGAAGTACAGAAAGTAGCATCAGGGAATCACGGTGTGTATTTTCTGCCTTTTGCTCCTTGTCCCGCTCAGTTGTCTCAGGCATGAAAGAGGCGCAGGAAAAGCTGACGGGCGACGCCTTCAAGCGGGGTCACACTGGAGATGAGCTGTGAGGAGGTGGAGACGGGCTCGGGGGCTGTAAGGGCTACACTTCCTCTACCAGAGCCTCTCATCATTTCTACTCACACAGCAAACACCGGGCTCCGTCGCGCTGATGGATCAAAGCCGACCTTTCAACGACATCGGTGCTTGGGTGTCTCTTTTTGTCCTGTACAGTTTTCCCATTCTCCTGTCATCGTTTTAAATCATGCAAGTTACTGTTAGTTAAATGACATGTACTGTACTTGGTGACTGTAGAGGATATAATTAACTCAAGCTAGCCACGTTACCTGATATCAGATATCTTTTCACTTAGTTATGTTGTTTTAAAGCACAAAAAGCCTAATTTTTTTTTCCCTTTTCATTGGACAACCATAACGAGGTCTTTTGACTTTTAAGAGTCTAGAAGCAGAAAACAGCTGTGCCTGCGATTTATGTTAATTTTGCTACGGACATAACGGGACTGATTTATCTCAAGAAAAAAAGTCTTGTTTCTTGAGACTTATTAAACGAACCTGTTGTTGATAAAAATTAATGTTTTCATTACGGAGGAGTAGATTTAATCACACCTGACTTTAGTTTTTCAAGATGACTTCTGTTAAGGATTCACCACTGAAGACCAAACTTAAATGTGTCCTCCTATTTGCTGCAGGGACCAATGTCTCTTACAGCCTGATGGGAGATGTACACTTGAGGACAAAATTATTAGCCCCCCCCCTATGAAATTTAAACTTTTTTCTAAATTATCCCAACTTGGTTTTTTTTTAACAGGGAAACAAACTGTCAACATGTAATTTCCAAACACACAAGGTGTCTTTTAGAAAACATAAATTATTTATATTTTCGCACAATAATAGAACTAATACAGGAAACATAAAAATAACATGGGTCAAGATTATTAACCCTCTTAAGAGTTGATCTTTTCACTGAGCCAAAGAACAAACTTTAACTGTTCTTTAACTTTATGCTCAAAGCTTATAAAATCAAGATAAAAATGAGGGTTTTCTCCCAATTTACACACAGTATAAAAGTTATCCAGCAGAAAAGATACACAACTGACTATTAGCATCAGGGGGGCTAATAACTTTGACCCTGTTAGTTTTTTTTTTGTTTTTTTTTTAGAATAATTAAAATTCTGTGTTGAAAGTAAAATAATGGAAGCATCCAAAATAAAACTATGATGTCTGAAAAAGC
The DNA here is from genome assembly GCA_037177055.1 of Atherinosoma microstoma. NCBI lineage: Eukaryota > Metazoa > Chordata > Actinopteri > Atheriniformes > Atherinidae > Atherinosoma > Atherinosoma microstoma. The sequence continues at coordinate 22,761,206 of JBBBVU010000008.1, forward strand.
TGGGTTAAAAATTCTTTGCTTTATTTAACAGTATTTGGGAAATACTTTAAAAATAATGACATTTGTCAGGGGGGGTTAATAATTTTGTACTAGAGTGTAAATGCTTCAGACATCAGCCCATCCTGGCGCGTCCTGACATTTTCACTTTTTAATCAGCTGCTTAAGTTGTCAAGACTACATCTATGCATGCTGGCGTTAGAAGAGATCCTTTGTTTTCCTCATGATCACCTGAATAATTTAGTTACCTCAAGAAAACAAGGTTTGTTGAGCCAAAATAAAATTTGCTTTACCCCTGTAATGATGGTTAACTCTTTTAGAAATGACAGCACTATATTACTTTAAGGCTTGCGACTTGTTCCTTTTCCAGTTCTTTATTAGTCAATAAATATTTAAACACCAACAGTGATGTGCTTCCAAAGATCCTCTACAGATATTCACCATGTGCACAACACTTGATTTGTATCTATGGTTTTGTTGGTGGTTTTGGGGGGGGGGGGGGGGGGGGGGGGGGGGGGGGGGGGGGGGGGGGGGGGGGGGGGGGGGGGGGGGGGGGG
>JBBBVU010000008.1:22761859-22786695 GCA_037177055.1 Atherinosoma microstoma
GGATTGTCTCCAAAACTGTGTTTTTGGGTGGAACAACACGTCTTTATCGTAATCCAAAATATAAAACATTTCTTTTGACAGTCAATTAGTTTTAAGCTACGCAAGCTCATCTTCATAGCCAAGGTATTCTATGTCCTTGAGGTTGTAAATGTAGTGGTCCAAGACTTCTTTTTTTTTTTTTTTAAAGTACATGTAACCATGGGTGAAATAAGATTTAATTTCTTCCTGAAGCATGTTCAAATGCCAAGTAATTCGGTGCTCAAATCAGTACATAAAGATGGACCTGTTGGAGCTCCTAATTTGACATTTTTATAATTCTGCAATCCAGTTTGCACATGAAGACTCTTTGCACTGCCTGCTGTTTGAAACCATCAAACACATCAATCAGCTTTTTATACAGAAAATTAAATACTTTTTAAAAGAATGATCACCTGCAGTTTAATAAAACACACAAGCAACATCTGCAGTGTTCTGTGTTAGAGCAGAGTTTGATGCATTTTATACTCAGATTTTTATTATCCAGTAAATGTTATGATTTTGTTCATGTGCAAATCCAACACCGACACCCCTAAGTTGGGAACCACTGATTTTTATATTATAATCCAGTCTTTAACATATTATATAATCTTGCCAATTTCTGTGAACTTACTCTGCTATATCTTAACAGTTTAGTTTTTGTTCTGCTGCATGTGAGGTAACACCTGTCTTTCCTTTTTCAACAGCTTTGTTAGACTTAAAATGAAGGATAAAAACTGGTTAAGTGTCTTGATGTATTTTATAAATGTATGAAGGCAAGTGTGGAGATAAAAGTTTGTTGTATTGAGTGATATGAGTTATTTCATTGTGAACGAGATGCATTCAAGATAGCAGAATACCAGTGTATCAAATTTTTATTGTCTATACAACATCAGTGATCCCTTATGGTTTGTAAAACAAACTGATGCAGAGGTTTACATGAGCAGGTTACATTAATCAAGCTGCTATTTGGATTCATCTTGACAGTGAGAGTCCATTAATCCTAGTGCATTTAATTACGACATTGCGATTGATCCCATTCCAGACGTAACCCTCGAAATGGCTTTCACGTCCAGCCACATCTCGTAAAATGTCTTACAGCATGCGATCTTACACAAAATAAATTAGAAGGAAAAGATATATCTTAAAATATATCATGACAAGTTCAGCTACAAGAATGAGAGAAATAAAAGGAATGTGTTCTGTAAATTTGGCTACAGAAAAACACCCTCTGCTCTTTGTATTACTCAGTCTGACAGATGGATGCAAGGCTCCAGCTGAGAAATGTAAGGGCAAAGACGAGTTAAGATCTAAGAGCATTAGCAATGTAATGGCTGCTAAACACCCCCCACCCCCCCAGCCCATTTAAAAGATCTTAAAAGACATAAAAAGGTTGTTGAAAATAGAAATATTTCTACAATCACTATAATTACTCTAATTACACAATGCTGCTTCTGTAAAATAAGCAACACTTTAACTTATATAAAAAAAAGTCTGTATACTCATAAATACACAGAAAATATGATCAAAACTGAGCTTTAAAATTCAAAATTGTGCAATTTTTTTTAACCAGTGTGACAAAACCTGTGGACTAAATATTGTGCATTGTGAGCTTTTAAGATGCAGCTACAGCTTTCCTGCCTCAGATGGTGTACAAAGATTCATACATCTGGAATGAATCACCAACTCTTCAGCCTGCTGGAGGCAGGTCTAAGGTCAGAAACTGCATTCCACATTTCATGGATATCTCTACAAGATCACACAGACATGTGCTGACATGTGAAATTCCTTACGTAGATGCACATAAGTCGACACTACGAGAGTAAAGCTACACCTAAGCACAAAGTGATGGTAAAACACTTCATTCACCCCATTAATGCTGTTTATCCAGTTGGCTTCTGAGGATATTAAGTTGGTGAGGGTGTGTGTGTATGTGTGAATATATCTGAGGGGGGGGGGCAGCAGCAGCAAACTTAAACTCTTCCTTGCTTGGCATCTCCAATGGCTCCCCAGACGTCAAAGACAAACTCATCAGGAAAGGCGAAGTCTCCGAGGGTCTCGTCGAGCGCCATGGCAAATTCATCGGGGTTCTGCTTGTCACGGCCGACCTCAACCATCGTTGCAGCTGGAGAGAAGAGATCAGATATTTCATCAGATTCCCAAAAGCAACACTCAGATTGAATCACCAGAATACTGTGATTCAGTAAGAACGTTCCCTGTAAAAAATTGTATCATTTTTCTCTATTATAGTCTTCATTTTACAAACTTCCACTGTCTGCTTTGAATAATAAAATGTTGGCCTAGATCAAATATTTTCATTGGAGTGGCCACAGCCAGAGCCTGCAAAGTAAAACAGAGTGCCACAATGAAGCCATGTTTTCTTTTTGTCCCTCAAGGTTTCTGTGGAGAACACTGTGCTTGAATCATAGCATAATAGCAAAGAATATTAGCTTGTATATTGTTCCCTCTGACACCTTTATACCTCTTAAAAATAACAGATTATAGCAGGTTTTGTTGCGGAGCTCAGCCGTTATATTCGATGGCCTTGGTTTCAGCTAGTGTAGACGAATGAGTGCAGAAAACAATAAATAACCTTCAGAGGGAGGATAAATATTTCAACACTGATACGTGCTCATAAAAACATATCCTCACCAAGTTCAGTGTCTCTGATGCCCATGTAGCTCTCCAGAAGGTCATCTACTTTCTTTATAGCCTTCTCCTCAAATTCCGTTGGCTGGAAAACACAAATAACTCAGAGATAGTCCTTGAACAATTTGGTTGCAACACATTTTAGAGATAAGAACTAAGTAATCGACAAAATGCAAAAGGAGGACAGCAGGTTACAGCTTATTAATCTTGACAAAGATTATTGCTAGTTTAATTGATGAAGGATATAACCTTTATCCCAACACTGAGAACCTCACCTCATCCTCTACTGTAGCTGGACCTTTGGAGCGTAGTCTCAGGGTTCCCCTTCCTGTGCCGATCTTGTTGTCATTGGCAGGTTTGGCACCCTTTGACCTTGGCTCAAGCATTTCTGTCAATGTATAGACAATGTTACTTAAAAGTGAATTGTTCCAACATTCACCTTGTTCATAAATGAGAGAAAAAAACCACATTCATTTCTACCGATCATGCACTTAGCTAAAAATCCACTTTAAAACTATCTACTTTCCATTTTGCACCATCTTGCTTAAGTACACAGCACTTCATATGTTCTATGTATGACGAGAACAGGAAGTCCTGCAATAGATGGTATGATCGACAAAAAGCCCTGATCTCATCATCATGATGTCCGTCAGACAGTTCACTTGGACGTGACCTTCCTGAGTGAAATGATCCATAAGTATGTAAATCGCAGCCATGATCAGAGTTGATCAAATTACCTATAACACTAAAGAAAGAAGCTCCAATGTGTCCTTTATCATTTCCTTCAGCATAGGATACATGGGCCATCAATTATGCAAGAAATTTAACAATCACAATCCACAATCCCTTGTGGTTGCAACTTTCAAAAAGATGCTCAAATATGTTCATCCAGTTGAACTTGCTGTGATTTGTGTGGATAAATATGAGGATAGAGGGGTGAGTGTAAGAAACCTGAAACATGTTTCACTTATGTGCCTTTTTCTTTCATTTCTTAATCACAAACCTTGATAATGCGTAATATTTCGTATGCTTGCTTGTTATAAAACAAGTGATTAAACTAAATGTTGATGAGATATAGACTGGCCTTTTTTTTTTTATATCATCCTCACTTCGTATTAAATGCCTGAAGTCTACCGTGACTTTTGTTTGACCATCACTTACACTTTCTCAACATCTTGCTTCTTACTCACCAAAAGCCTTCATCGGCTCAACCAGTTTGAGCGTGAAAGACCTGTCTCTGGGCAGCTCTTTTAACATGCGGGCGACCTCAAAATGCCGTGTTCCGACGATGTTCCGTCCATTAATGCACTCTATGTGGTCGCCCACGCAGATCAACTTCACCTTGTCCACAACGCTGCTCGGTTTGATTCGCTGCCATGCAGAGAAATAGGAAGTAAGAAGAAGTCTGTGTCAAATACAATTACATGACAGCATGAACACCACAGGAGAGATACATTTGAAGGTTTTTTTCAGAGTGAAAATAGACTGAAATACACAATAAAAAAATAGTTTATTTGTACATCATCACAACATAATACCTTTCCAATCACTTGATTCAGCATTATGAAAATGTATTTTTTATTTTGTATCATAAATACTTCCAAGAAATGTGAATAACGCAATGTCAGTCTGAGTGAGACTTCAGAAGAAACATTTGTCATGATAATTTATCTATTTCATTGTGGATATTGTTCAAGATAAGCGATGAAGTAAAAATCATTAGTTCATACAAAGGAGGTTAATGTTGGTGTAAAATAAGCAGCATCTCTTTTCTTAATATGGAAATTATGAGAAAATTATGGAAAAGCTACAAGTCTTAGTGAGGAGTGCGAGTTCATTTTCATGAGTGTATTGTTTTGTTTCATAGAAACATATTTACAGGAATGACCTCAAATCATTATCATTGAAGGCTTTCAGACATTCCAGGGAAACAGCAATAAATCCAAGAATTTGGAGGACAGATGGATTGCTTCAATAACAAAATTAAAAAAGTCACTTTACCATGAACTAATATTTCTGTAGTTCAGACATTCACTTGACATAAAAGCATGAGGACCCATTTCTGTGGACATTTTTCCTCAAAAAGACACGTTTAAAAATCCAGTTTTTGTCAATACATTTATATATATATATGTTAAAAGCTAAAGACAGGCTTGCTTAATGCTTTCTGACCCACATTTTACTACACAAATATTTATGAACAAAAATTTGCTGCTCAAAAAGCTGTGAAGACACTGCCTTATGACAGAAAGGATGGACCATAATGGGCTAGTCCTGCTCACCAGGGTCCAGATGTCTAAATAAATGTGTGTGGAAAGCTTTGCTTGATTAATTTTTCCAACATCAAATGTTAAATCTTAGTGCATAAATGTGGCCACAACAACACTGTAATGAATGTAATGTAAGCGTTCTTTCAATTAAATAATATTTATATAGCACCAATTCACAACAATGTCATCTCAGGGCACTTCACAGACAATCAATTCAAGCCAATCTGTTGTCATCCAATCAATATTCATTCAAGCCAATTCATAATAAATAATAGCCTGGCTAAGGAAAACCAACATTTTGCATTGAACCTTAACTTTTGATCCAATCATCGAATCACATTCTTCTGTTATAACGGCAGCACAACAGGTGGAAAAAGTGACATCGCTGTCCTTTTAGTGTCTGTAACTCTGTCAGGTTATCAGGATGTAGTGCTGTAGCAGCATCACATGATGGCACATGTGAGCAGTTTGATCTGGTGGAGCGACATGACTGGGAGCAGATAAGCTCATTATACCAGGATCTATCAACACAGGCCAAAATGAGGCAACAAGTTTGAAAAGCTACCTTTGATATGGCAGAGCAGTAAGCAAGTCAGATGACTGCAGGAAAGGTCAGAGACTTCAAATATAACTGGAGATTTTGATAAACTGATTTGAATTGTTTAACCTTAGTTTTTATTACTAATAAATTATCTTAAAGTACAATGTTTTATACACAATGAAGTCATGAGAAAGTAAAGCTGCAAGGATTAGTTATATAATAGTTTCAAGTATTATACTGACTTTCTTTCCTTGTAAACTGTAATTAACTCAACATTCTCTGATTACCTGATTTTTGTTGTTTGCACAATTTTATTGAAAAATTGGGGGGTTGGGGGCTCAATGACATGACTGAACACCTGTTTTAATCTTGAGGTAAAGTCGAAGTTGATGGTGATGTGTTTGAGGTGAGAAGTCATGTTTCTTCTTACCTTTATGAAAGCGTAGCCTGCTCCATTGTCGGTGATGGTGAGGCCCAGAGCGTCTTCAGTTTTATGAACTTCTACCTCTTTCTTGATCCCTTTAATGTGGGCGAAGATAAAATCCTCGAGGCCAATCTGACCCCCCAACAGTTTCTCCATGTCAATCTTGTGGGTGTTGAGGGTGCAGAACAGGATCTGTGTACAGAAGCAGGTTTATAAAGTACATTAACAAATACATAAAAATACATGTACACACATGAAATGAGGTCCATTCAAGAATAGCCTCAAAAGAAAATATATCCTCTTAAAACATAAGAGGTAGCAATATAAAAAGAAGATGGAGTGATTTATAGTTTTGGCTCTAAAACGGAGATTGCTGTTTTTATTCATAACATGACAACTGAGACAGATTCAGAAAAAAAGTGTTTGAGTGTCAATGACAGAGTGCTGTGTCACTTAGCTAAATACAGGAATCATCATGGAGCTGCTTTTATTGGAACAAAGTCACGCAGTTATATATGTTCCCCTTCCACCCTCACAGTTTCATCAGTCTGTGCGTTTAACAAAAGGTGTGTTTGTCTTTCAGTGAAGCAGAAAGAGAAAATTACCTTTCCTCTCATGTTAGAAATGTGGAAATCTGCCTTCACATTTTGTGGCTGATGCATCTTGCCGAGGGTGAAAATAGGGAAATGTGATCGGCAGTAACAGGATACACAAGTGGCCAGATTTAACAGCTCTTCAAACAGAGACTAGACAGTGAAACCCAGGAGGAAGACTGCAATGTTTGTGAATCATTTATTAAGGCCTAACAACTACACAGTCAGCGGATCTACTGAGCTCTACTTTAACAGATATGTATTAACTGTGGGAAAATGCGCTGTCAATTATAAGTCATGCATCAAACTTCTACTTTAGAAGTTCCTACATAATGAAACACAAATCATTTTTAGTAGTACTGCGTTGTACTGCAGAAGGGAGGTGGTTTTACTTGTTCGTGAGTAGGATGAACTCTGTGCACTAATCAGTCTATGACAGCAAAGCCTGCCTTGCTTGTGTACCAACAGGCATCTCTCACACACACATAGACACACACACTGGCTCACATGGTCTTGTTTGTTGCCTTTGGCTACCAGGCTATAAAAGAATGGGGTTACAATGGAGGGAGGCCACAGAAGGAGAAAAATAAAGGGGACTATAGAAGAAAAGAAACCAATGTCTATGGCGAGGGAGGGGGACCACTGTGCATGAATTGATGACAGTCATCCTTTCTTATAACACATGCCCCCCTTTCTTCCCTCCGCCTGGACCAGGGCATTACCCAAGAGTGGGTGGGAGGAACAGCAGCAGACGCCTACACTCGGTTACCAAGGCTGCGATCAGCATTAAGCCGCTTCTTGTCATGGCAGGCAGCTCATCTCAGCACTCCTCTCCTCCTGATGGACTGTGTCTTCACACTAAAGGTTTAGCTATGTTATAGCCAGCAATGTCCCACGCCGCAGCAACAACCTTCCTCTTGCTGTGACATGCTGACCAAAACCTCAAGAACAAGATGTAAAAATGGAAAGTCAAGGGAGATTCACTGCAATCCATTTAGTATCACCACAAGCAGCGACACTTATTTGTCTGAGCTTTCGAGATTAAAAACATATGGGGAGAATTAAGACGCTTGCACAGATTTCACTTAGAATATGCAGCCAATGCTGACGAATGATTTCTAATAAAGGACAGGGTGCCTTGACACATTTGAAAATACCAAAGTCAGATGGGATTGAAACATCTTTTTGAGATACAATTCATGATTCAGCTCAACAGCCTGCAAGCTCATCACACCTTACATTATTTAAATAGTAACTAAAACACAGTAACTAAAGACTCAAGTATTACACTTGAATACAACTCAAAACTATGTTAAATTTATTTTTATGTCACTTAATATCTAAAAAAAAAAAAAAAAATCTACTTTTTAAGAAAGTGAATTTATTTGACATCTGCCTCTAAGTGGTTACGTTGAAACTCGCTGAATTTATAACCAACTTATAAAATACAGTATTCTTATAGAAGAACAAATATGTGTAAACTATATTGTATCTAACATTACATGGAACAATACTCTGGTCTTGTCCCCTCTGCTTAATAAAACCATAATATTAGCAGTACACACTGCTTAGAGATAAATCAATCACTGCTGGTAACCGGGATCAGACCATTTTCAGCTTGATCGGCAGGCTTTAAAAAAAAAAACAGATACATTAATTAAAAAAGCTGCTCTTAGCTCTTAGTCTCTATCTGGGAGACCCAAAGTGCATAATTTGTAATATTAAACAAAAATAAACCATAAGGTAACAACCAGAGAAATGTTTCAGACAATGAACTTACTCTGACACTTGAAACAGTATCTCCACAGCTTCTACAGGTTAAACATGCTCAATCTGAACAACTTTAAACAACGTTAAAAGCCATAGACCGATAAACGTTAAATAGTAGCACATAAACAACCTGCTGAAAGCTAGTTCCCAAAACAAACAGCTTTTTTACTACAGACCGTTTTGACATGCCATTATCCCTTTCAGCTGTATTTCATTTATTTTATTTTATTTTATTAATTAATTTTGATTCATTTTCATAAAATCATGATTTTCTTCATGCCGCAGTGACTTGGAGTGAATTATCTCTTTGTAGTGACAAAGAGAGAAGCACATTTTTGCCATTTTAAAGCAAATGTACATTTTTTTATTAATATTATACTTTGAACATAGTTTTAAATTCAAACTGTCTTATATTGAAATCAGAAAACCAAAAGGAAGAAAACAAAACAACTGAATCAGGCAAGAAAACAGAAAAAAGTATATCTGTCCCTTTACTGACAATACTTCTGCAAAACATCCACTTTTATACCAGAAGAGATCCTTCGGCTGTCTGTCATACAGCCAATACAGACAAGAATGCAAAACTATTAAGTCAATCATTTGAACTCTTCAATGAGCTTCACATGTAGAAAACACTTGGTTTCTGCACTCACCAGCTTCTTAAGAAAAAAATGCCTAAAATCAATCTCACTTAAAGTGAATGAAACACTAAAATGTGAGGATTAACATGCTATTCTGATTTATACACTTGATATAAATCAACTCTGGTCAGTAATTTTAGTAGTATGACAGAAAACCATCCGAACATGCTACACTCAGCTTCTGAATTGGATTTAAAACATATTTTTGGCATTTTATAGACATATGACTTCTCCATCACAAATAATAAGTAATGATAATAATTCTCAGCAATAAAAGGAGCATACTTAATCATTAAATAGTGTAAAATCAACGACACATTCAAGAAAAAAAAGTATGTTATTGCCATTTTCATAGATTAAAAAATGGCCAGCTCCAGCAGCCTAAACAGACACTAAATGGAATATTAATAACAGTATAAGGACATGTACCAGCAATTAATCTCTCCCCTGCTTACCCGCCTACATGCATCCTTTGCAGGTACACCATTAGATGATACATCACTTTTCCAGCCTCTGTCTGATGAAAGGTAAGACTAGATAAATACAGCATCTAATTGCACCTCCCTCTGAAATATTCACTGCACAACAGTGTCAAAACATTCCTTTATTAGCAAGGTGAAATAACTCAAGTTCTAGCTTGTATGTTATATTGACTATAATTTTCATATAATGTTGAATAAAAGCTTAGAAAATCTGCTTCTTTGGAAACTGAACTGCAAACCATTTACAGCCTATTCAACTTTTCCTTTAATGACAGAAAACAGGGGAAATTAAGTGTACAACAGGGAATTGCAGGAGATGTAGAATTTGATAGGGAGGGTGGGTATATGTTTCTATAGATTAACACTGAAACGGTGTCTGGTCTGTTTTGATCAAAACATTAAAATGCAATTACTGGATTCTGTCAGAATGACAGATAGGCAAAACCAGAATTGAATGAATGAATTTGGTGATAAACCTTTAACAGATCTCTTTCTCTGCTACAAGCCCAATAAAGGGGTCACAGCACTGTTTTTTTTATTTGTAATCTCTCCATTCAGAGTTTGACACCTTTATACTGGGGTAAAAGTAACTTCTGAAACTGGATCCATCTCAGTTTATTAGGTGGATATTCTATCAAAAAGGTTACAATCACAAAAAAGTAATTACACTTTCTCTTATATATGTATTCACTAGCAAGGCTAATATCAATAAAGAGAATAAAAACATCAAGTCCACATTGCAAGTTGCTCCATTTCAGTAGAAGAAGTAGTTGTCCAAACTGGGAATGAGCCCTTTATGGACATCTACGAGAGTAATAGAGATATTTTTTCCCAGAATAACATTAATATCCAGGAAAATCTGGAACAATCCATCATATCTGGAAGATGAGCCCTTGGAGTTGACCACTTACTCGTCTAGGCTGAAAACAGATGGTTGTCATGTAGGGGTGGGCGATATGTCAAAAATGTACCGATACCGAGATCTACAAGATAACTGATGTAATTTTGCCTATGTCGATAAATTTGGTATTTCAAAAAAAGGAAAATACAAGGGGGCTGCCCAGTCAGTGCTCACTGGTCCCATTCTTAATTAATTCATATGAAATATTTTACAAATACTCTGATTCCCAGCATGTACAGAACAGAGTCACACGGTGGACCCGTACATCTATCTGACATTACATCAATGACGAATGGAAACTGTGCACCAAAGTGATGTTATTGTCCATTTATCGTTATCGAGATTAACTGATCAATATATCGTGATATTGATTTGAGGCCATATCGCCCAGCCCTATTGTCATGTCAATTTAATCTTTGTCAGCTCTGCTAAGTCCCAAGGTTGTTTCCTTTCCCCCTAAAGCACATCAGGTCTTCTTTAAAATCCACCTCAAGCTACCTTCTTAACTTTTTTTTGTTTTGCATATTAATATGATATATTTTTATTTTTTCCATTCACCATTTCTTATAAATCTCGTCTTCTTAATATAAATCAATGATGGCCATGGAAACCCAGCTGATGTATTTTAAATTATTTATGTGTGACAGCTTGATTAGATGCTTTTTAGTATCCACTCTTAATCGACTGCTTTTCCTGTGTTGGATGGTTTTAATAATTTACAGGGAGTGCTGATGTAAGTTGTGTGTATTGCGATGCAGCTGCATTTTCAACAGGAAATAACTTCCATCAGCATTTAACCTGCAGTAATCATTGACCTGCTGATGCGATAGTCTTTAACATCATGATAACAAAGGTTGTTATAAAAGGTGTTTCAGTAAAGTAAAGCTTCCTATCAACAAGTCCATCTGTAATTAACTAAACCAAGACATTCATGTGCCAAAAATTTGAACACGTCATCCCACAGTGAAGGAAACAAACAGGGGGAAAGCATAACTCATTGCTATGGAGCTGTACATCCAGAGTATTAAAAGTTATAAGTTTAAAATGTCTTTATTTAAGCCAAAATGTCCTAAAGGGACCGGTAAAAACCTCTCACACTGCAGGGTGACAAATAAAAAGGCTGTCATCATGTCTTAATGGATTGTTCAAATAGATGTAGGACATATTGGCTTAAATAAATATATTTTAGCTTCATTCTTTTAACCTTTATTTTGCCTCCTCCCTGATAAGGTAGGAGGTAAAATGTTTTAAAAGTCTCATTTACAAGCATGACCAAGAGGCCCCAGTAGAGAGGGAAGAAAATACAAAAGCAGATAGATACCAGATGTGTAACAATACATCGATCTACATCAATATATCGATCATATGGTCAATATCGATCGATATAGATCAAAAATGCAAATATTGTTCAAAAATCTATAAACTAACCATTTATCTTAATCATTTAATTTAAGTGACATTTAAAAGAAAAACATTTTGTGAAAATGCTACTTGATACGAATATGCAACCATGGTTTTAAAAAAAAATCTACTTCACACCATTTGTGGTGCATTCATGAGAGTGTTGATGGTGATAGGATACAGATACTTTAGAGAGAAAACAATACAAGCTGCAATTTAAGATCAAAATGTCATTAATGTTGCATGCATGGAAAATTTTCTCAGTACAGATTACCTCTGGAGAAAAATCTAGTCATGTCTGAAACTAACATAACTAAGCCTTATTTACTGAAGTCAAATTCAACTGGTTTATTTGCTTTGCTTCATTCTAGTGTTGCAGATACAAAAAAATGAATAAATGGCTGCCTTAAGTCTGTCAAAGCAAGGGGGAAGGTGTTTAATAACCCGAGGCTGAACTCTCTCTTACATCACCACACCCATCAGGTGGCAACAAACACTGACTTTTTTTTTTTTTTTCACAGTTGTTTTGTTTCTAATGCCACACTGATCCTTGAAGAAGCCAATGGAAACCTGAGGTCACCTTGATGAAGGTGTTGTCACAGTAACACCTTCGCCTCCATCACTGCTAGTAAACAACGACTTAAATCACTTAAAATTAAATCCAATCCAGTCAGTAGTGAGCCTCACACAAACCTTGAGTTTGCTTCAAAAGCTCCTCATTAGCATCACATTTGTTTCTGCAAGGAGAATTCATGCACACAAGGAAACACAATTACTATCAACAACATGTTCACCAGAATTATGTAGCAGGATCCTTTCATAATATCTTGAGGCAGTATGGTATGCTTGAAAATAAGGTTTTCACTTGTAGAGTAACATCATTCAAGTAATAATGATGAAAAATTAAAGAAAAACTGTGGGAAACCACAACTTTCCTCTTTGAAACAGAAAAATTATACCACTAACTCTCCAATGATGAGCCTTTTAGTAAGGAATCTGACTAAATTAATCCACATCTATTCAAATAGTGTGTTAATAACTTACCAGCTTATAGAGAAATTTGAAAAGATTTAACTTTCTCATAGGTAAATATTTTACTAGAAAGTAGTATGACTTACTAAATTTTAAAAGACTTTCCCGTATAATTCAGTCTCCTCTAACACTGCCATTGCATCGGTTTTCTAAGTTCTGAGCAGAAGCGGCTGAGGGTTTTACTGTATGTTTTAAAAAATTTTGTCAATTCGGATTGAAAAAGAAAGTGACCTGATGATGGTCCTCAAACTTAAATCATGTTTTGGATCAGAGACTGAAAAGGCTCTAAACTTGCTCAAACGTTCACATGCATAACAAAACTGACAGACTGAGAAAATAATCCTCGAATCAAGAAAAGTGCAACACATTAAAGTGGATAACTGGAGTTCATTGTGACCTGACCTGTTTTTTTTTCTCACTTTTTTTTCTTTTTAACATCTAGGAAGTGAACTTAGGAGACTGGCTAATACAAACAGCCGACTGAAGCCCCACTGAATGAGATTGTTTCACCTAATCCCCCAAATACCAACAGTTAAGAAATGTCTGGCTGTGAGCATGGAAGTATGAGTGGAACTCGCAAAACAAAAACAACTTGTATGGCTCTTTCACATGACCTCAGACCATATATTCAAATAATAAGCAAATGGATGCATGCTTTCTGGTGAACAGGTGAACAAGAGGCAAAGTAACAGAGCCACACCTCAAACTCTACAGCTGTAAGGCCCAATAAGCAGACTTTGACCAGAGCAAAGGGACTGGGAGGACATAAAAAGATCCCAGTCTTTAACCTTAAGGCTGGAGCATGTCTTGCTGACTTGTATGAAATACAGACCTGAGTTTACATCATATGTGTGTAGATTGTACAGGTGCTGCATTTAGTTCCTTTTTTCAAGCATTTCTGTGACTGTGCTTATTGAGATGCCAGTTATTTACACCAGCCAAATTTCTTTCCTGTACTTCCACTTCCTAGAGCATGAAATAAAAACAAACAACCTGATTAAACCACAACTAAAGGAAACTTAACTGTTTATTACATAAACTGTATCAAGATTAGCCAAGTGCTCATATAACATCAGTGTCCCAGTGCAATTGGTTTATAAGCAGTAATTATTTTTTGTGTGGCTCCCTGTGGATCAACATATGTTGGGTCCTAGTTTAATTATTTAATCCTTTCATTTCACTTGCAGCAATGACAGATACGAGGTGCATCATCAGAAAGGGGTTCAATTTAAAATATTAATTATGAGTATTTTCAAGGCAGCAGTCTCTCCAATGGAAGAAACAACATTTCTGTTACACCACAAAAAGATCATGTAGATCACTAGCAACTCTTCTACTGCCATTTTATAAAAAAAAAAAAAATCAGGGTAAACGATTTAATAAGCAATGTAAAAACAATACAAATCTGATCCAATACTTTGATCAGCCATATATTAGATTTACCCCAAACATGTATTAACTTGCTAAATAATTCAATACATTTAACAAGTGACTGATTTAATCATAAGCAGACATAACAGTTTAAAAGCAATAAATCACGTGAAGTTCAATGAAAATAATTAGAATTAATAATTATGTCTGTAATGGCTGTTACCTAGCTGAAGCTGCAAATGTCCATATTGCAGCTTTATTACAGCTAAAGCAGATGGTGCATTCAGTAGCGTCTAATGATCGGATGAAATGAGCCTTCTCAGTAAGTGTAGACTGCATTTGACAGTTTGAATGAATTCTGAAGCATAAGACTCTTAATATGCTCTTCAACAAACACTTGAAGAGATGTGTCTGGTTGGAAATTGAACTCAGACACAATATATCATCTACACCAAGATAAAGCTGTAGAGAAAATTAAAAAACAGTAAACCTACAATTTGCATCCTCTAATTCATTTTCTTCCTCATTAAAAACTAGAGAAACTTACAACAACTAATATTCAAATCCCTTAAACTAATAAAACATTTAATTTCTTGAATTTTAAAAGTTAAATCAAATTTAAGAGAGTTTGACTGCAATTACAAAGTGCTTCCATAGCAACAGGACCCAAGGCCCACAGATAATGTAACATCTAATCTCATGGATTAAATGGATTTTAAAAGTTATTTGAAGTAAGTAGCTTAACATTAATCGACTGGGTCATATCATAATTGGAAAGTTTACATTAAAAGTGTTAAATAAAATTCAATTGGTAAATGAAAAATTGTGCTAACAGCACTTCTTTTTGTAAGTATATCACAGTTAGTACAATTGAAACAAGATCATTTCTAACATAGAAATATAATGATTAATCTACTTCCGATACTGTTACTACAATAAATATGGGAAGAATTTGGGGAGTATTTTTTGCCTCTACTGTAAACCCTGAAGTGAAGAATGAAACTGGTTACGTCAGGTGTGAGAAAAGAATGATGTGATTAAGCACCGGAGAAATATAGTCAGCAATTGTAAAAAATAAACCAGTTTTCTACTGCTTACACAAGGTGTGAGTGGCCCTTTTATGCAGGGATGAGTCATGTCTGGATTTGTCATAGTCTTCATTGTGGTTTAGATTCTTTTAGTTCTGACTTCTTTGGGGTTTCAGATCTTTATGGTATAATCTACATCTTAGTTACTATGACTTCCTGCTTTTTCTAATTTGTTTTCCTCCACATGGTGTTTTGCTTTTCCTGTGTCCCATTGGTTGATTGACTCTTTGTATGTTATTAATTGCCTGTTCCTTCTCATCATATTAGCTTCTCATCTTTAATGGCTGGTATTAGATTTTGTTTGGATTAAGTTGGATTACTATACCCAGGCAGCATTTTTTTTTTTTTATATGTAAAGATTTTCTGGTTTGTCTAACATATCTGCTTGAGTCCACCTCTGATCTATGAAAGTGGTACTATTCTTAGAATAAAACTTCCAGTGGACAAGAAATGATCAGCTGGTGGTAGCTTAGTTCAACAATCCTCTCCTCAATCGTGTTCCCATCAGCATTTTTTCTGTAAAAGATGCCAAAATTCATAGATATATACCTTTTTTTTCTCCCAACACTCTTGCAAAAAAAAAAAAAAAAGAATAAATGCTTATCAGGACAGATGAAAACAAGTTTTGAAATCAGTTCTGACAAACCAAACATTTTTCTCATAACTGATCACATGAACAATCATCTAGTAAGCATCTGATTCTGCATCTAAAGAATAAATACTGCCAATACTTAGGTACATGAAAAAACATTTATAATGTACCCTGTTTAAAATAATTCCTGAAAACTTCTCTATTTTCTTATATAACTGGTTTTGCCTGTTTTCCCCTTCAAAGCTTCCTGTTAGAAACTAATTTTTTTTTATTAGAGCCAAGCAAAATGTAGCCAGATACATCACCTGATGATGATGATGATGATGATGATACAAAGCCTTATTTGTTTTAAACCAGTAAACAAAAAAAAGCCTAATGTGTACTTTCTATGAACCAACATCTCTAAAGTGTGCTTATAAATAATTTTACAAATAAATAGAAACAAGGCTACAGCATACTATGGCCCGCAGAATAATTTAAATGATACACATTGAACACTTGGTTCAGTTTCAAAGTGCTGTGATGGATCCATAACAGTTCTATTTTGCCTGCAACTGTGTTTCTGACTTAACTCCTGAAAGGCTGCTTTCCAGTTCAGAAAATTGACAGTGCTTTTATCTTTTGTCCAGTCAAAATGGGTCATGTTCAGTCATTAGCACAGAGAGGTTTGGCGGTGTTTATGAAGGGAGGAGGCCCTGGGCAGATCTGCTTCCCTGGGTCCTCTGGGATGAATCTGGCTGTGACTAGGACAAGCAATCTGGTTAGATTTGAGGCAGTGCCCAGCCCACTGAGCCGGACGTCAGAGACTTCCTGTGGTAAAATCTGTGGAGCCGAACCACAACTATTATCATATCGGACTCCGTCGCTCTGTCTGTTTGTCCTTGGTCTGAGGTTCATTTGTGCCACATTTGTGAAAAGGGGACAAGAGCTGAAACAACTAGGTGATAATAAAAACTGCAAGCTGCAACACTGAAAGCAGACCAATTGTGCCATGACAGGTCGATATATTGACAGGTTGATGGGCAGTTATTTCTTACTTTGCCTCCCACTGGGAAAGCTTTATGTAATTTTTTTTTTTTTTTTTTTTTAGGAATTGATTTATTTTATCACTGTTCTTTAACTGATGTCATAAATTTGTTTGTTTTTGTCCAAGCATGGAGACCACAAAACAACTACTTTTGGAGCTGGTAGTAAAGCAACATATTGTTCAAGAAGGTAAAAATCCGGTCTACTGTAACTCGTTCAAAATCAGCTTAAGTCAGTTAAGTCATCTAAAGTATTTTGTTGTCATTAGAAAAAGAACGTGCTGTGGTTTAAACAAACAAGTTCAGGCAGAGACAGAATAATCCTAATGACTGTCACTACTAGAGGTGATGAAATAAATGCCCGCAAAGATATGTCTGGAGTCCCATTTACACAAACAACTACAGTTTCAGTATGATTGAAGATATTTTCTGATGTCAAATCAGATAAACAGAAGCTGGTTTCAACAGAAGTCGTTTACCCTGTACCGTGAGATTTACTGTATACCAATGCCACTGAGACAAATTCCTTTCCAATTATTGCACTTGATGAATGAAAAGAGGTTCAAGGGGGGGAAGGAAGCTCGAATCTCGTACTCAGATGTACTCTGGCTGACAAAAGCCAAACATGCCATTCACCCTCTCCCTTGAAAAGAAGAGATTTAACAGTCTGGTCTCAAGGGAAGGTGGAGAATCTGCTTTTGTTTTTAGGACCTTCATGAACACATGCAGCGGTTGCACTTGCTTCCCCAGTGTAAGGTGATGCTGAATGAACATAATAAGCTGTTCCTAAATATAGATCCACAATATTTTTTCAGGTATCCAGCGACAGTATATTGGAGATTATAAAGATATTTTATAGTCTCATAGGGATTATTGTGTGCATGCCAGTAATAAGTTGGCAGGGTGTGTATTTAGATATGACACAAAACTGAATTTAATGGCCACAATAAGACTAATCTCGTAAAAGTCACTAACAAACCTGTTTACTCCAAACCTTAACTGCAATCTTACAGCAAATTTAGGGATCAACAACAGAAATTAAAGTACAAGTTCTCAAGACTGTGCACTCAGTAAACCACTTGTTTACACTGACTGGTGTCAAGGAAAACAGTTAAAGTAGGCGAAACATACTCTTTACTTTGATCATTTGGAATTAATACACAGAGTTATAGTAGCTTCCAGTGTTTTAATCCTGCATTGGACCTCAGTAATGAGCATAATACTGTTTCATATCACAAGTTTATTTGTAGTTTTATACAGGAACTGGATTTGTTGCCGTTTGTTTACTTGAATGAGACCTGTATGTGCCCCATTTGCTGTATTAATGGCAGAAAACCAGAATTGAACCAAGATCTAATCCTAAGTATCTCATATTGATCATCAAATTATTTCACTGTAAGCTATTCTTATTACTTTGGTATGAGCAGCCCCTTTCAACAGGTTCCTACAATAATTGTGTTTGGGACATGGTTAATACTAAACACAATAGTTACAAAACAAGTTTAGCTTCTTTCTTTTTTTGATGGCCTTACTGATAATCTGAGTGAAAGTATCAGAGGCAGTTTAATGAGCCGAATCTGTGTTTTGTGGTAATATTAACCTTATAAAACAACTACAGCATGTTTAATAAATCCATGAATGTAATATAGCTCATAAACATAAAGAAAAATAATAATAAACCTCTTGGTCCATAAATTGATTTTTTATTTTTTTTTAAATTAGCAGTGCGTAAGGATTTCTAAATATTCAAAAACAAGTCTGCCTGAATACTTCATGTACTCTGTGTAAAATTGAGATTTAACACGTGAATGCAACACTTAATCACTGCAATTGTTTATTTCCTCCTTTTCAAACAACAGGTGAGATCCTACCTCAGGTGGGTTTATACTAAACGCCTCTGCTATCTTCGTGTACAGCTCCTTGACGTTGGTAAATCCCTCGATCCTCCCGGTTGGGCTTCCGTGAGCAAGCTGCGTGTGGAAGACCAGTTTGGGCCTCTGGTTGACAGGTGGAGGCGGGAGCCCCGCTCCGTTGACGGCGGATTTACCGAAGCTCCCGACACCTGCGTGTCCACCGCTGACCTCCTCGTTCTCCACTAATTGCTCCTTCGTCGACTTGTTTTTCTTCTTCCATGGTCCCAATGGCATTTTTTTTGTACTTTTAGCTTTTTTTCGACGTGGATAAAAAAAAAATGTCCGAGCCGCTGTTATAACATTGAAGTAGCTGACCTGTTGAGTTCCGTGCCCAACGGTCGTGTCGTCCTCATTTACTTCCTCGATTCCTTAATGTCTTCCTTCCGTCAACACTTTTCCTTTCCTCACCTGCGCTAAGCCGAGCTCTGACTCTGTTCTACGATAGAGATTCGGCTTGCAAATAAATTGTATAAATATTCAACAGGTACGGGGTGAGTGTGGGATAAACCCTGACACAACCTGCCACTGCTGCCTAGTGCTCCTCGACTAACAATAGCTCTTCTGTTTGCCTATCAGCGTGCCGTGGGACGCAGGCGCAGTGGGACGGACCTGGGATCGAGAGGGCAGGGTCCCCTGATGCACCTGTATACCACCTCAGGGACAACATCAGACTAAAACAATTACTCAGACATTTTTAATCATATCAGACAAGGAAATAGTTCCTAATGTGCCCTTCATTCAAACCTAGAATTGAAATCGATTAAAAAATTGACATATTGCTTTTCATTTTTACCCTCATATGTAGGATTTAACACTTGTATTATTTTACTATCAAACAATAACTTGAGATAGAAAACAGTTACTTGAGCTATCAGAATATCTGAGTCATTTTTTCTATCAAATTATTGATAGTTTAGTGACGAAAGTGTCAGATTTATTCAAAAGATCCCAACATTATTTGGTGACACCCAAGTTACCTCATTCTAACAATAAAAACACAAAGATAATGAGTTTACTGTCACTGAAAAGTAGTAAAATTGACAAATGCAATCATTTTTAGAAACTTTCAAAAAATATCTTACAAATAGTAATATTGCGTTAATAACCACACACAGGCCATTCAGACTATTAAATTAAGTTTTGCTCAACTGGCTTTTTAAATGTAACCCCTGAATTACAACAAGCTCTGCATAAGATGTGGTCATCATTTAACAATACATCGAAAAACCATTATTAGAAATACATCATTATCTGATTTCAGATCAGTTCAGTCCCATTGAATGCAAAGATTTTATGCAAAAAGGATTGCTGACTGGCTAGCTCCCACGCTGAGCAGATGTGTTTACACTCCAGCCTCCCTGGATGATAGTGACTCAGCATTTGCACAAATCTTTGACACATTCTGATGTACACACATGAAGTATTTCAGGGACAGATGGGGCATCTGATACAAATATTTGCTTGTAAGAGGAGTAATTAGTGCCACTCAACTGCCTCCCTCATAGATAGATAGAGAGATAGATGGTTGTGGCCTCTTCTGCTAAGATCAGCAGACCCTCCCTTTGTAGGCCCATGCCTCTTGATGAGTGAGAGGGCGTCCCCTGGTGGGTAAACATAAAGCCTTGTTGTGTTGGCAGCTGAAAATGTGCAGCAGAGACCATACAGCTATATTTAAACATTCATACTTTTGCCATTAGTAACTTATTGCATTACATTTTGTCAAGATATTTTTAATTTTGATCTTTACACATTAGAAATGTAACCGTATATGTTTGACAACAACAAAATATTCACATCTCACTATCAAAATATGGGTTAATTTCATTTTCTGAAATTTAAAAAGAACCCCTTTTTATAATACGGCCAAGCAGGCTTTTAATAATTCATAAGCAGTTCTAGCAATTTTAAAGCAATCATCATTATTACACTATTTATTTCATGGAGGAGGATACTTTAAATGCCTCTTCTCCGAGACTGAAACGACACAAGATCCTTTCGTGTGGAAATATTTATTTTAAAATTCAAGTTTTCACGTGTATATCTAAAATGCACACATTGCACGAGTTGAATTCATTCAAACTCTTTCTTCTTGAATAGCTTGCACACCAATAATTATAGAGCCTCTGATCTAATGAACAGCCTAACAAGATGAGCATGAAAGTGTCAGTGATGACTCCTGTGGAAATTCAGTAACAGAAAGAAAATGTTCTGCTTGGCACCAAGTTTCCACAGGATCACTGAGACTATTTTTTTTTTTTTTACAGCCAAATATCTCAAATGAACAAAAAAGATAAATTGACTGTGGCAAAGCCTACTTACTTTCACATAAAAGTCCGAGCAGTCTCTCTCTTGCACTTGCATCAGCTCAGCAGCATGCATGATACTTATAAAAAACAACAAATAGCTCAAAAATAGAAATTGCACATTCATCGGTTGGGGGTCCATCTGGGAACTGTCACAAGTGTCCTTGTGTGAGAGTGTCTCTTATCGAGGCTGAGCGCTGTCATGCTGTTTTCTGCCCCCTCATTCAGTCCGCAGCCTTCGTCCTAGGTAGGTAAATGCCGTTTCAGGACGTCTTTGGCGTTGCCAGGCAACGTGTCAGGAAAGTTCACATCAAACTCCACCACCAGATCTCCTCTCTGCTCCGGGTTTTTGGGGAAAGGGAGACCTTGTCCGGCTACAGTTCTTCTCATGCCAGGTTTGATGACGTCCGTGACCTTCATGTTGCATGTCTTCCCATCTATCGTTGACACGGTAACCGAGCATCCACACAGAGACTGCAACGACAGCAAGAAGGGTGTAAGTGTGGATCGGCATGGGGAAGAGATATCCACACATGATTCACTACAGACAAGAATAACACATAAATCGGTTCACTAGCTTAGATTAAAGCAAATATATAATAACCCCTTAACCTCTGAGTTTTCCTTTAGTCGCACCTGAAAAGACATCTTCAATTCAGTCAGCAACACCCCCAAAAATGTGAGAAACATGTGAAATTAATCCAGTGCGTTGCTGTCATCATCACCAGGCAACAGAGAGAGTTTGCTAATTACCTCTCTACTAACTAAGAGCCTAATAACAATAGATGAAATTTAACCAATTTCTCTCTCGGAGTAAAGAGGCACAACAAACGCTGTATCCCTGTTACTCACAGCAGTGCAACAGTAGGCACCCATCTTCAGTGAATAATACATTTAAAACATGGTGTGGGTTGTGTGAGTCTAACAAAGGCTGTCCTCTATAGAAGAAGAGCTTAGATTGAGTATTTTCTAATATTGTATATAAGTTATGGTTGAACAAATAGAAATTAAAGAAAACATAGTTCAGTTCAAAATGCTCCAGGGTTGTTGGACAGGGGTGATAAAGCAGTTTCTGATCAAACTGTTGCAGACCTTGCTCAATTTCATATTATAGATCAACAAAGATACTATTTCACTAAGTTAATTACTTATATATTGTGTATTGAGTTCTTTTCCAGATCTTTTTAGACGAATAATAGGCTTGTCTTCGTTTTCCCTTTTTGATCTTCCTCTTTCCTCTGATCTAAACCTGCCATGCTGATTTGCAGCATGAGGGGGGATATTCCACACTCACACAGTTATGAAAATGAAAGAACAGTCTCTTTCACTTCTAAGGTTTTATGTTTTAGCATATTCTTTTAAAAAAAGGTAAAAAGGAAGTGTTTGATCCTCATCAAGTCTTGGAATTAGCTAAATACAACTTAATCATGACATAATAATATAATTGAACAAGCAGTATATGGATAAAGTAAGTCTGCTCCATGATTCAGTAGCTTGTAGAACCACCTTTAGCAACAACAACTTTGAATAGTCGTCTTTTGTATGATGCGATAAGTTTCTCCTATGATCCATCCACAACATTTAAATCAACTTAAGGTCCAGGTTTTGGCTGGACCATTGCGACACTTTGATTCTTTTCTTTTTCATTAATTCTTTTGTAGATTTGCTGCTGTGCATGGGTTTGTTGTCCTGTTACATGGGCTAGCTTTAGCCAAGCTGTCAGACAGATGGCTTCGCACTTGACTCTAAAATACTTTGGTATCCAGAGGAGTTCATGTTTGACTCAATGACTGCCAGGTGTCCAGGTTTCTGTGCCTGGTATGAGGTCTTTGTGCTGATATGTTGTGGTTGGTTTCAAGGTGCTGCGCGTTATGACCAAATATATCCCACTTTGGTCTCATATGTCAAATTCCTAAACCTCTTCTCTTTTAGAGAGAGGAGGTTTTCTCCTGGTAAACCTTCCAATTAAACCATTCAACTTCAGTTTAGTGATAATGTCACGAATGTTGACATTTAACATGCTAACTGAGGCTTGTGGAGTCTGAGATGTAGCTCTTGGGTTTCTTTGCAACTTTTCTGATGCATTGCACCATCTGAACTCAGGTGAAGTTGTTGGGATGCTCACCTCAGGGGAAGATTGGCAACTGTCCTGACTGCTTATTCATAATCTATCTCACTGTAGAATGATGGAATCCAAAATGTTTGGAAATGGCCTAATAGCCCTTCCTGGGTTGATGGGCATCAACAGTTGCTTATCTGATATTAATACTGATGTCTTTCCTCCTTGGCATTGAGTTAAGACACACCTGACCTGAATGCGTCAGACCAGCAAATTGCCTAAACTTCTCTATGGAGATGCTCTCACTTGGTTATGAATCATATGGAGTAACATGTTGTATATTCTTTGTCATTTGAGGCTGAAATCACCTGTGCAGGGACTAAATGATTTTTTTCTGTCATGTTCTGATATGTAAAATCTTACAACTTACTTTCTTTTTAAACAAATTTCAAATGTCTTGCCTTAATTTGGAAATAAGTTGGATAAAAAGTTGGATTCCTCTGCATGAATCGCTTCGATCTCGCTCCTGATCTCATGTCATTTGCATAAAGTGATCAGATATTCAGAGTTGAAGCCGTGAGATTTATCACTGAGAGCTGAGGAGAGTGGGAGGAACCATATAAGTACATCTTGCACCGTGTGCACGTGGGTGGGCAACACCTCTATGCCATCCCTGTGATACAGCTCCAATTTTCCCATGTTGATGATCCAGATTACATAAATGCAGTTAAAAGGTGCGTAGCTGGGTACTATGCTCATTCAGCATGTTAGTAGTTTCCAGGGTTTTGAGGCAGACTACCTACGGTTATTGATTGTAACCAGGCTTCTCAGAGGTTGGCGCAGCAGAGTTTTAAAGTTAAATGTGAACTTGAAACTTGTGTGTGTGACTAATCCATCTATCAGCCTCTATTAATAGTGAAACACTCAGCTGAAGTTGCCAAAATGGAAAGAGCCTCACCTGTCTTAAACTCACACGAACAGCATACACAATGTTGGAGCCTTCCCGCCTGAAGTGGGGGTGAGGTTTATCCTTTATGACGAAGACAATGTCAGCTGGAATGGTGTTGGGCGACTCGTCTCCTTCTCGTGGGAACGTGATCTTGGTTCCCTCTTTCCAGCCCCGCTTGATCTCAATAGTGAGGATCTTATCCTCAGTCCGCATGGTCCTGCCATCCGGATTTAGCCTTTTGCGAGAGATTTTCATCCTCTTGCTGCACCCGTGAAAGACCTCCTCCAGGGTCACCCTCAGTTCATGGACGATGGCCGGGTCCTGCTTGCGGCGCTGCGGGCCGATGTGGCCGTCCCGAGGGAAGCCGTTAAGGTTGAAGTTGGTGAAGGAGCTGAAAGGGTCGTTTCCATCCACCTCCATGTCATCGTCATCTCGCCCGTTTGCCTTACGCCCAAAGAACATTTCAAAAGGGTTGGAGCCGCCAAAGAAAGTGGCGAAGGTGGCGTGAGGGTCCCCATGGAAAGTGTAGGTAAAGGTGGGGCCTTGTCCATCAGCAGTGGGCCCATTCCCTCCCTTGAGACCTGATCAGCAACAGAAATGATCGATCAGTTACGGTACGTAGCATCATCATTGAGAAATTAGAGAACTTTATGCTGCAAGTGAAGCTCCTTCACAGCAGAGATGAGCAAAATAGCATTAATCCACATAATTATATTACAACCTTTGGTATTGTATCTCTGGGGGGGGGGGGGGGGGAGGTTCAACCCGAAAAGCCCCCACCCTAACCCCAGTCCCAAATTTTTCTTGGGGTTTGGCT
>JBBBVU010000008.1:22786795-22798932 GCA_037177055.1 Atherinosoma microstoma
CCCCCCCCCCCCCCCTCCCCCTCCCTCCAACCTTTCCCCCCTCCCCCCTTTTCTTCCTTCCCCCGCACTGTTATAAAACAAGAACTTGGTATTTGTCAGAAACTAAGCTGAGATGTTCAGATCTTTGTCAGGAGAGGAATACAGTATTTGTCGATTATGAAAGTTTTTCAATTAAAGAAACAATAATTTTGTAAATTTCATTTTACATTTCTTGTTTGATCATTATAAAACTCTGCTCTGTAGCCAGCGTTTGGTTTGTTCGTTGTGGGTCACTGTAGACTTGTGGTGAAAAAATTACAGACTGTGATCGAGAAGATTTGAACAATCTCGTGTGCTGAAAACAGAGGGATTCTGTTTTTATGTAATTCTACAGTTAAATCTCCACAATCCTGCAGACCGGAACCTGGTTGTGGTGTCAAAGCTAAACCATGGTGCCTCTTGCCTGAATCTTTCTCTTTTCTTGTTTTAGGGAGTGCAACCATGGCGACATCTGGAAGGACATAACACTTTTCTGGACAGGGGCGTGTGCAGCTGCAGCTTATTTGATTTAAAGCTACACAGTCTTAAACAGTCTTTTTGGGAGCTGAGCTAGAAACCTAGAGGGGGCCAGGCAAGATAAAGTCAGCCATTTGTCTTATTCTGGGTGGAAACTTAACTTCTACACACATGCTAGACAAGAGGCCTGTCCCAATTTTTTCTTTGTGGCCTTACCATTCTGTTTGCCATTCTTTAAAGTAGGATATGCACCTCTTTTCTTTTGGAGATCAAGGACTGGTGGCAATCCACAGCCAACCAAATGTACACCAATACCCCAACTAAATGATTCAATGAGCATTACCTCCATAAAAGTAAAGGGGCACCTTAGCCGTGCAAAATGAAAGGGTGGGGCCAAATGGAAATACCAAAGGAAAGAAAAGAGATTTGGCTCCACATTAACTTCTTTAAAAATGTTATAATATGGGATATTTAACATATGAAGGACAACTTCATTACTTGATAACAAATCAGATGATGGGTTCTGCTCCTAATAATCAATTAAGAACAGTTACAACCTCTCATAGAGCCATGATAAAAAAAACAACACCTTTTCCACCTTACTTGTCCTTTTTGGTAATGTTCAGTGTAAATTATGGGTAAAAAATAAAAGTTGACACAAGATAGATTCCACCCATTTCCATCTGTAAACTCATGTCTACACATTACTCAGATTTTTTTAATCGTTTATTTTGTTTGTTTGGCTGTTATATGGTTAAAATAATCTTTATATATGACACCTGTGTGTGAAAATCCCTTGTGGAAATTGGGGCAGACACTGATTTATCTTAAATCAGAAGCTTATGTTGGAAAAAAAATGATGCAATAGGCTAATCCTTACAATAAAATGCACAGAGCTGTGGGCCCATGATCTGCTGAACAGCTGTTTTCTGGGCCTGCTAGTTTGCTGGTTGCATTGTGGGACTTGAATTAAAGCAAATTATGTTTCACATCCAAACATCCAGCTTTACTGCTGGGCTATAACGGTATTCTGTGATAACGAATGGGAAAAAAGAGAAAGACCTCCCCTCCCCAAACTGGCAACACAGTGATTTAATGTGATTAAAAACCCACATTACCTTCTTCTCCATACTGATCATAAATTTCCCTTTTCTTCGGATCACTTAGGACTTCATATGCCTCGGCGATTTCCTTAAATTTCTCCTCGGCGGCTGCAGACTTGTTTTTGTCCGGATGCCATTTCAGCGCCTGTTTTCTGTAAGCTTTCTTTATATCATCGTCTGTGGCTCCTTTAGAGATACCAAGCGTTTTATAATAATCCTTACCCATTATCGTCAGAAATGGCAAAAAAAAAAAAAAAGACTGAAATAAAAAATACAAAATGGAATAGCCCCCCCAACCGAAGATCTGCTGGATCGGTCTTCTCGACAGATGGTTGTCACAGCACACAGATAAACAATAAGAAGCCGCAGACAGATACAGAGTGCAGGATGAGGACCATTTGGAGGTTGTTAGTCAACGCTGTGGATCCTCTGTTATTTATCCGTGACTGGATGACCCTCTTTAAATAGCCACAGCTCCCACCCCTGCATCCACAGCGCCAAAGTTAAGTTAGACGGGATGAAGATGCTGCTTCCGGTGTGTTTGATTTCAAAGCTTCTCTATTCTGTTGGATGATATTTTTCCAAATTTGTGGGAGGTTTTTTTTTGTATTAACCATTTTTCCGACTTTGTGATTTATTTGTCAAAGTTACCATCCCTTCTTTTGATTTTTTGTTAGTGTTTTCAGATAACATAGCTTTGCCTTTTGTTAAGCCACCGGTCAAATGGTTCAATTTAAGTATTTGTTGTTTTATTAATGCATTTTTTTATGTACTTGCAAATGTATTCCAGTACATTTTTTCCAGACCCCCCTTTTTTAAAAAAAAAAAAAAGATTGATCTTTTTTTATAGTAATGAGAAAAAGTCTAGAGACACATATCTTACACATTCCATGGAAAACAGAAAATAGACCCACAGATCCAGTGATTTATTAAAGCGTGCAAACATATAAGAAAATACATGATGCAAGAACATTTATACAAAAAGCTTGAAAGTTAGTGGTGTTTCTCAATAAGCGTACTTGTCTGTACTTGTGTTCTTGTGTAGCCTACTTGTGAAACTCATGGGTTCAGATGTCTTTAAATAGTTTTCAAAGTTTCTTGGAGGACAATTCAAAGCTCTTTTTTAGAAGTTGGCTGAATTTTAAAAGACGCTCACACACTGTTTTGATCATAGTTCTTGTCATTTGGCATACCTCAGCCTTTCCCCCTTATTTTACTCCTTTAATAAGTGCTTCTTGACAGTCACTTTGAAGAATTTTTACCTAAGACCACTTCACCAGAAGGTTTGGTTGCTTGAAGGCAAAATGTAACAAAACAAGGGGGGGTTACACACCACAGAAATGTTATTGCTAAAGGATTTTATTTATCTATTTCTATGTGTCTCTGTTGCTTGAAGATTAAGAGTCTATAATCTCGAGCATTTTATACCGACTGACTGACCTTTATGTTAAAGAAGCAGGCTGTTGTCCACCAACACCTTCAGGTGATTGAAGCTTATATTACCAAGTGTGTGAAAAGCTACCATGAGTAGAAACAATGGTAACTTTGAGGAATTAAAAATAAAAATATAGTTTTTTTCTTTTTAAAATTTTCCTTTAGTGTATTTCTTTAGTGTATTTGTTTGTTTGTTTGTTTCTTCGGTTTTTTGGCTTCCTATTAACACGAGGTTAAGAAACTTTAATTAACATGGAATCATTCTTTGTTGTTGTGTTCGTTTTTTTATTTGTGAGCAAAGCTTGAAAAGCATGAAAAATAACATAATTTGATCATTTTGCCAAATTTCTCAAAACATGGTTATTATATTTTGAAAGTCAGCTTCCGGTTTGGTTGAGCGCGACTCGACAGCGTCTGAACTGGAAACCAGCGGCACTTTCTAGAAACTAAATCCCGAGGTTCGTCATTCACTAAACAGGGGTCCTTTACATGTCGTCCAGGTGAAAGAGAAACAAAGTGGGGGTTTATCCGCATGACGTCCTCAAAGCTGACACCTGTCAACCACCTCCCCTTCCCACCACCACCACCTCTCAGTTTCATTATCACAGAAAATGCAACAATAACTTCTATTCAGCAGTTAAATTAATATAGAAAGTCTTTAATTACAACACAACGACAAACAATCTGTTAATTCTATTATTTTACAACCCTAGTTCAAAGAAAGATAGGATACTGTGTAAAAAAGGAATTTTAGAAAATGTCAATGAAATAATCCAGTTGAAAAACATTTTTCTGGAAAATGTTTACTTAATTGTTTAACAGTTTGTCACAAAATTTGTAAAGTTCTGTCTATCTTTATGCCTTAGAGGTTCTGCCTCTCCTAAATGTTCCTTTGTGTCATGTTATCAACCTGTTGTAACCTTGTCAGATTCTCTTTCAGTTGTTTTTGATTTTTGCTGATTATCTTCGCTACTTTTCCAGCATTTTTTAAAGATCTGTGGCTTTCATCAAATTGTATTCCATCAAAGTGGTTGTATTTGTTTAATGTTAATAAAGCGGAAAATGTCATCCTTGATATATGAAAACTCTTCTGCAGCTGTTAAACTAACACAACAGACTCACAATAAAACCCTCACCTACAAGAATGTGAATGGGATGAAACCACAAAGTATTGGAGATTACAAACGTTAAAAACAAGGGGGGAATTAATCTGATGTATTTTCAAGATTCCCCTTAGCTGGTGTAAGTATTATGCTGAGATCCACACAAGTTCAGCTTAAAATGTAAAAGAATTTCACATATGAAGTGATATTTTATATTTGATAACCACAAGTGGACAAACCCCATCTCTCCATGTGTGAATTTGTCTGTATTTTCACACATAGGCT
The DNA here is from genome assembly GCA_037177055.1 of Atherinosoma microstoma. Lineage (NCBI taxonomy): Eukaryota > Metazoa > Chordata > Actinopteri > Atheriniformes > Atherinidae > Atherinosoma > Atherinosoma microstoma. The sequence goes on from JBBBVU010000008.1 coordinate 22,791,216, forward strand.
AATTTATTATCATCACCATCACCATGAGTAGACCAATGTGAACATCAAGGGCCACAAGTGCGACAGTGCTGAGAAAAAGACTGAAGATGACGGTGGATTTTTCTGCAGCCACAGCGCCACCTGCTGCACCACACAGGAAGTGACTCGCCCTCAGATTGCTGGTATCAGCTGTCCTGCTGATATCAGCTGTCCTGCTGCAGTGCCTCTGAGGTCTGCCCATGAGTCAGCGTCGGTGCAGAGCTGCGGGGCAACAATCTGTCATGACAATCAATCTATCAATCCTCTCAGTAAAAAAGATCTTAATGCGAGTAAAGCTGGTTGTGCTTTATTTTTAATTTAATCATTTTCTCCAAGAAGCATGGATCAGTTCCGTGGTTTATTCGTCAAACTGGACCAGAACAATGATGGGTTCATTTCGGTGACAGAACTCCATGATGAAATGAGGAAGCATGGGATCCTCTCAGCGGAGGGAAAGGTCCAGGTAAACTCATTTAAGATGACGTAATTACACCGACACAAAGTTGGATGAATTCACATTACATTAAGTAATCAAAGAGTTCCCTTTTTTCTTTTAGAATATCATTGATTCGTATGACAAAGACAAAGATGGCCTACTGGATTATAAAGAGTTCCTCAGCTACATGATGGACAGAGAAAGGAAATGGAAAATTTACTTTCATGACCTTGACAAGAACAAGTGTGGTGAGTGATTCTTCTTTTTCCAACACTTGTAAAATGGCAGATATTTTCAACAAATTCATATTTTTCTGGGAAATGTAATAAAGTGCACAAAAACTTCTGATAAGCTCATTGTCTAACCTTTGCACCTCCTGTGTTGTGTCCTTTAAATGATTTATTAGACATAATGTGCACAAATGCATACTGTGTGTATTCTCATCTGCACTTATATTTTATAAACTTAAATTAAAGATTATTTCTTTTCAGTAAAATGTGCCTTTCAAGGTCAGACAGGAAAGGCTGGCACGGAAACATAAGAGGTGTTTATGGTACATATACTACAGTAGCTCAGTAACCCTTGCACTCATAGTCATCATTTGATATCTTGCTGCAAACAATACGACCAGTAGGACCAGTATGTGTTTGTAACTCTGTGTATTTCTTCTCCAATCAGGGGAGATTGACCAGGAAGACATCATATGTTTGTTTAAGGAGTTAGGAGTGGTCATATCAAAGCCGAATGCAAAAAAAGTTATACAAATGTAAGATATTTTGTCCATTACCTCATGGATTCATAAAAGCATTTGAATCAATATTATTTATTTACTTCTCAAAGATAAATGCAGTGATCACAGAGAGTTAAGTTATAGTAATTAACACACTCCATACAGCTCCTCTAGGGTTTAATTCAGCATGACTCTACAGTAATGTGTATTCTTGGTGGCATGGCATAATCAGTTCAAACTGAGCCGGTAAGAGTTCTGAATGTTGGTGTCAGTAAAATGATTTGCAGATTTTGAAACACTTTTACGAACTTTTCCATTCGATCTACCTGAAATAAATCAACAGGGTAGTGATGTAAAAAAAATAAAAATGAGGAAGAAAAAAATGTATGCACTCTTTTAGTTCTAAGGTTTTATGTATCACTTACTGGGTCCTATAACCTTAAAGGTAACCTGAAATGTACATCACTATGTGAAATGTTGCTTTGCATCATTATTTATTTAAAATAAGTTTAAATGCAGAAGAAAATTGTAAAAAAAAGAAAAAAAAGAAAAAAGCAACAATCAGTATATCAGTACGAATTCTTAACCCCGATCGCAAGCACGGTGGTGGAGGGACAATGATTTGGGCTTCTTTTGCAGCCACAGGACCTGGACACCTTGCAGTCATTGAGATTTCCAGCTAATTGAATAATTGTAGAGGGTCCTTACTAGAGCTGTGCACAAACAAATATCTGCAAATCTCAATCTACTGAAGCAACATTGTAAAGAACTGGTCAAAATTCCTCCATAACGACGATGAGACTGATAACAAAATAATAACATCGTTTTAGTTTTTCACACAAGACCTGGAAAGGATGAGGTAAATGTTTAATTACCTCCTGATATAAAGGATCCCTTGAATCTTAGAAATGAAAGAGGGTGTGCTTTCTTTTTTTACGCAATCTGATCATTACAAGAAAATAATATGCAAATTTACATTAATACGTTTGTTTATTTAGCCATAAGCTGTTAAGTCCGCAGGTACATAGGGGTAAATAAATGGACTTTTGCCCAAAAAGCATGCATCACAGTCTGTTGTTTGTCTGAAATGTAACACATTCTTACTGTTCTTTACTGAGTTATAACAAGCAACATACAGCTAGTCATAAAGATTCATTATTTCCTGGTGAGTATCTTCTGTTGCTGTTATGTTTGCTGTAACCAGGATGGATAAGGACAGTTCCATGACGGTGGACTGGGGTGAATTCCTGCATCACATCATCCTCAACCCTGTGGACAACATCGGGGAGCTGGTGTCGTCGTGGAAACATAGCCTGGTAAGATCGTCAACCAATCATTTAAAAAGAAAAATCAATTCAAAGGATGATAATAAGAACCTGTTTGCTGGTCCTCTGGCAGGTTTTTGATGTTGGGGAGAGCCGTGCGATGCCCATCGAGTTCCCGGAGGAGGCGTCAGGTTTTGGTGCCTGGAGAACGTTTGTTCTCGCGGCAGGACTGGCAGACGCCGTATCTCGGACTGTGACGGCACCCATAGACCGGCTGAAAACCCAGCTTCAGGTTAGGTGTACTTCTGTTAACCATTTGTAAATTTATCCAGGGGAATTTTTAACTGAAAAAACCCCAAAAAACATTCAAATGTGTGGTGATCTTTAAGTTAAATGTAAAGCTCTTATCTCAATTACACAGTAGCCATCAAAGTAACTACCGTTGAGCTGTTGCAACATTAAAGTCATGATAGTATTCTAATCTAAATTAGTTTTAGAAACTAAGCTTCCTGTTTTGTCAAGTTTTCAAGCATATCTTTGTTATTTAAGACCGCAAGTTGCAGTTTAAAGCCCATAGGAATTAGCGAGCTTTTTATTCTATTCATCTTCTTTTTCTTTTCTTTTTTTTACTTTTGTGATAGATACAGTGGCTTCTGAAAGAATTCATACTTCTGTACATTGTACACACTACAGAAATGCACAATATACACAAGCATTTACATGTTAATATCCAGCCAGCTTTTAATCAAACTTGCAAAATGAGGTTGATTGTTTCATCTTATGGAGATGTATATTCCACTTTCAATGAGTGAATGTTGCAGTTGCAAAATGAACTGTGTGAGACGCAATATGACAAGTATGTGGTACACTTCCCTAACCAACAAAATATCAACAAATACACAAAGGATAGCTCAAATTAGATGCAAACAAAGAGAAAAAAGAACAAAATACAAAATGAGCAGAGAATAGGAAATAAGCAAAATTCCGTTTTGAAAGAAAAAGCCAACAAAAGATGTCAAACTTACAAAAGGAACACACTGGTTCCAGATGATGGAAAGACAACAGTAAAAAAAACAAACACTTGCTACATCTAAAGTATGCTAAATAACACATCTGAACTTACAACACATCAAACCTTAAAGCAGATGAGCTACAGCAGCAGGAGAACACACCGGGTGCCACTACTGTCAACCAAGAACCGGAAACTGATGCTACAATTCACACAGATTATTTTTTTTTATAATGAGACAATTGGAGGTAAAAAGAAAAAAAAGTTACCTTGTCTGATGAGTCTCCATTTTAAGCTGCAACATTCAGATAGTAGGGTCAGACTTTAGCATAAACAACATGAAGCATGGCTCCATCCTGCCTTGTATCGCCTTGTATCAGCTGCTGCTGCAGGTGGGAGGGACATTGAGCCCCTTAATAACAACTGAGCATCATTTAAAGGCCACAGCCTGAGTATTGTTGCTGACCATGTCCATCCCTTTATGGTCAACGTGTACCATCTACTGATGGCTACTTCCAGCAGGATAATACACCATGCCACAAAACTCAGATCATCTCCAACTGGTTTCTTAAATATGACAATGAGTTTTCTGTCCTCCAATGGCCTCCTCAGTCACCAGACCTTTGTCCTATAGAGCACCTTTGGAATGTTGTGGAATACTTTGGAAGAATTTGGCTTTATGTTTGGGCTTGTTGTGTTACTACAAGAGGTCCATGGGATGGATAGAACCCTTCCTGGTGGTTATATGAGATCGAGAACAACCTAAACATCTAAGCTGAGTCTCATTAATTAATCTCATACATATTGAGCTGTGTTTTTTTTTTTATGCTTAAGTATCTTGAATAAGTAAGGGTTAACATTTCCATCAGGTTTTATTATTGATTCCCATGTGCTTGCAGGTTAGAGGATCCAAGGCCCTCTCTCAAGGCTTTCAGGAGATGAGGGCAGGTGGTTTACGGTCGATGTGGCAAGGCAACGCCGTGAATGTGCTGAAAGGAACACCACAGTCCACACTGCAATGTCTTATCTACGCACAGGTGAGGGCCCAGCTGCCCAGGATCCTCAATTTGAATAATTTATGAATGGTTTCTTGTTCTAAGTGAGAAGTGCACTCAAAGTCATTCTGCTCTACCCAGATGAAGGTTTACACCCAAAACAAAACTCAGGAAACTCTGACGGTTCAGCAGCGCTTCGGCTTGGGTTGCATCTCCGGAGCTGTAGCTCATGCCGTCTTCTACCCTTTAGAGGTATCAAAGATCAGAGGCAGGTCTGGATGCTTTCACATTTATGTCCTGTCCTGTATTTTTTTTACTTGGACATTGGAAGGATGTTGAGGTGTGACTGATGCATTTGGAAAAGTCCTTTTGAAGACTTTCCATCACTTATAATTAGCAGTATTTATGTTAATGAGATTTGATTATAAAACTTAATTGGTGAGGCGATTTACCACTAAAAGTGACAAAATGTTTTATAAGTAAAGTTTTAAAATTGACAATAATAATGATATTAAAAGAGTTAACCATCATAATGGTGTTGATGATGCAGTTCCAATAATAGTGTGATTTCATCTCAGCTGATAAAATAAAGTGTTATAGATTACAAACTGGTTTTTTTTTTTGCTCCTATTATGAGTGAAATTAAATTACCAAACAAAAAGGAGACAAGAAATAAAAAAACCTCATAGGGATAGGCATACGCTTTGTTCAAGTTTTCTATAAATATTGTGATAATAGAATTATAATGAAGGCTTTTAGGCACAAAAACAGTTGTTGGCATGACAACCTTATTTAAAGCATAAACTTATAACAAAAAGTAAGAAAATTAGCGTTTTGTGTGTTATTTGTCCCCTTTAAAAATACTAATTGGTGTTGTGTTATATTTCTTTAGAAAACCTGATTAGTCACCTTTACAGTGAGGTATGACTTGTAAGGACTTTGCTTCTGTGGAATGAGCAACACAGTTAAGCGTGTACGTGGGACCTCAGTGGCATGTGGCAGATCCACACACAGCCATGACAGCGTGGCACCTCCTCGTCATGCTGGTCACCAGTCTGGTCACATGTTGCTGTGTGATGGTTTCCCATTCCTCAACCGGGAGTCAACCAGCATGGTTGTGCTGGTCACTCTGTGATGATCCTGGCTCCGTGGAGAAGAATGTTAGTCATCCTGAAGGATGAAGATGGGTCCAAAATTCTGGATATATGGGATCACCACTGGCTCCTGAATCTCATTCTGATGTGTCTGTCTATCAATTAGGTGCCCCCACAAGTGTCAGTCGTAGATCGGTGACTGGAACACGCTCTCAAGACTGCTATCTCAAGAATAAATTCCAACAGGAGATTATTGCTGGGGATTTTGGCTCATTTTTTATGGCACTGACCACATTTTTAGCTGTGTTGCTCATTTCACAAATGCACAATCCTTACAAGTTATATGTCATTGTAAAGGTGACTAATCAGACTTTCCAACGATATGTAATAGAACAACAATTGGTATTGTTAAAAGAGAGAAATGATTAAGTAAATATTAAGCATAACATATTTAAGATAATATATTGATAAAGGTTTATTTAAGTATCTTCATTCTCCTCTGATCTGCTCTACAGGTGTTAAAGGTGAGGCTGAACCTGCAGCAAGCCGGCACATATCATGGTGTTGGAGCGTGCGCCAGATCCATCTACAGACATGAGTCTTTGTCCTCCTTTTACAGAGGTTTCAAGCCCAGCATCCTCTGTATGATCCCCTATGCAGGTGTGGAGTGTGCAGTTCATCAGGTGAGATAGGGCAAAAAGAAAACAATGAAGTGCACTTTTATTTTAAAACACACTAATGTGCTTCCTTTTGCAGTCGATCATTAGCTGGGCGAAGAACGAGCCGGCCTACAACAGTGAATCCAAACTGTTTTTCTTCAGTTTTGTGGCTTTCGCTTCGGGACAAATCAGCAGTTACCCGCTGGCGGTGATCCGAACTCAGCAACAAGCGCAAGGTAACTGCTGTAATCTCTCTGAAACAGCTTCATATATTAGAGAAATCTTAATGTTTTACTCATCATCATTTGACTTGTTTTTCCAGCTTTCAGCTCGGATTCTCGCCCAGCTTCAGGCGTATTACCAGGACTCGTTGGGATATATGAAAGAAATGGATTTAGAGGATTTTATAACGGTATGGGAGCCAGCTTCATCAGAGCTATTCCATGTGCACTGATAAACTTCACTCTGACAAGAAAATTGGAAGATCTGTTTTCTTCCATGGAGTCTTGAGAAATGCAGCGGAAAATTCAACAACAGTGTGATTGTTATTAATGTTAGTTAAGTGTTAAAAAAATATTGGAAATTTGGAAAACATTTGGAGCAGGATGTGTGCCTTTCCTTAATACAGAAAACCTCATTGAGGGCTGATACATGGTTGACTTGGAATATAAAGCCTACACTGAGTAAGTGGTGAAAGCCGCTCTCTTTAAATGTGCTGTGTAAATTAGCAAATGTGTTGTATTTCTGGCTATTATGTATTTGTGAATATATTAAATATGTTGCGTGAAAGCAGTCAGACATAATATGGATGTGTTTCTTTGATATGATTGATGACAGGAATTTGTTTTATAACCTGATAACTTGCATTAATCATCACTATAAGAAGAAACAGCCGCCATATGTAAAGGCTGCCTGATCACCACATAATTGAACTAATGAAGATCAATTTGTAAACCTTTAATACTCAATCTAAAAAAGGTACAAAGTTTAATCTAAAATATGCATAACTATAACCAATAGCATTGACCATCAACTGTCTCACATAACAAACATTACGTGTTTTGAGGGTAATTTATGAAAAATGCATCCTGAAACGACTATATCGGTGTTAATATCAGTATCATCAGATGTTAGTGATCTTTTAACATATCGGCTTACCGTGAGCAGTTGACTGTGCCTGAGATCACTAGTGTCTGCTTCCAGCCAGCTAATCAGATGATGAAATGTAACAAACGCCATGGCAGCAGCACCACAGCTATTGCAGAGGCCTGGGCTCGGCTCGACCACAAGTTTGATCTGATGTATGCCAAGCGTGCCTTGGTGCACTAGTACAGAGAGTTTTCTGAGGCCTTAGAAGACATGGCGGCTCTGGACAAGGATTATGAGGTTAGCACTGACAGCATGGGGGACAAAGATGAGGGAGATGAGTATTAAACAGGCAAGGCAAGTTTATTTGTATAGCACATTTTCAGGTTCAAGACAATTCAAAGTGCTTTACATAAAACATTAAA
>JBBBVU010000008.1:22799032-22825679 GCA_037177055.1 Atherinosoma microstoma
TCTAAGAGCTCTTGCAGGTTTATATTCTCTGAACATATCACAGATGTTTTCTGGGCCTAAACCGTTCTGGGATTTATGAACAATTAGTAGATTTTTAAAATCTATCCTCTGACTGACTGGAAGCCAGTGTAAAGATTTTAAAACTGGTGTGATGTGTTCAGATCTCTTAGTTCTGGTTAAAACTCTAGCAGCAGCATTCTGGATGAGCTGCAGATGTTTAATGCTCTTTTTAGGCAGTTTCACATAAACAATATGTAATCAGAAGAAAATGATTCCATGTAAATGATCAGTGAGTTTGTTATTAACGAGGTAATTATTTCATAGTCACAACCTGTTCCTTATGTTGGTTGTTTAAATTACTCTTTGTCTGCACAAGTGCCTGCTTCTTTATGCAAATGTGGTTTGCAAAGAAAATTAGTTCACCATGTTTTAGTAACCACAAGAGATGTGAGGTCACAAGTATTTAACAAAATGTGATAATCTTGTCAGATGGTCACATTCAAATCAATGAAAAATTATGTTTCTCATATTTCTTATCTGCATCGTTTATAATATCTCAGTTTTTACTGCTCCAGTGACCCTTAATATTCTTAATTCATATGTTTAATTTATTCTTGATGATAAAAAAAAACTGTGAAATGTTTATTTATCTCATTGAAGCACAACTCCCAGTTCATGTGAGTTAGTACAAAGGTCTTTGTTTTTTTATTTATTCTTTGCAAACATTCTGCACATACTTGGCAGTTCACATATTCTGGCAAAGAAAAATGCTGAACATATCGGACACAATCAGACCAAAAAACGTATGTATAAACGGAACCAACAGATGTCCGCAGTGAAGGAGAAGATAAAAAAAGGTATATTAATAGATAGTTTACGAAAATATTTATATATAATGCAAAGTAACATACAGTAGCTATAATTTTGACTATCATCCTAAAATACCCGAAAGGTCTTCAAATATTTTTCTTATCTTCAAAGGGTAGAAGTAGGGTTTCCCTTTTATCAATTTCAGTCCATAAGGTCTTTTTAATGAATAAATAAATAAATAAAGAGAAATAAGGTTTAATTTTTCTTTATTTAGTTGTGTAGATTAAAAAATGTGTCCAAGTTTCAGATGGTTCAATACCGAAGCCATATTCATACATACTAATGCCAATGACTATCATCTCTGTAAAGAGGGCCTTATAATACAGTCACGGAAAACAACCAATCCTGTAAATCTTTCCAAATGATCATTAAATACATCCAGAAGAAGAAAATATGATCAGTAGTTTCAATCTGGGTCACAGACTCGTTATGGTCAATGTTAAAAATGAATATGAGAGAATTCACATTCAAACTGTGGAAGAATTTAGGAATATTAGCTCTTTAATAACATGAATCCTTTTTTTTAATTAGGGGCAAACAAACAGAAAATAAAATTTGTTTTTATGACTTACGGGTAACAGAATCGAAATAGTTTTAATCTGTTCTCGCGAGACTACGCATTTCACGGTGAATTTTCTCGTCTGCAAGACGTGAATGAAACCCGCCATCTTGTAGCGCCACCGAGGAGAAGAGCAGCAGATATGGCAGACTACAGCAGCGTGGCTCCCCCGTCCTCTAACGCCGGTGGTGGAATGAACGATGCTTTTAAAGATGCTCTACAGCGTGCACGACAGGTAAGGATAAAAGACAGATCTTTTCAATGAATAATGTCCAGAAGTCGGAGCAAACAGAAGATTGTTGTGTTTTTTATGATCTTTTCTTTCTTCCTTTTTTTTTTGCCGTTGAGATCACGGGAGGCTAAGCTAAGCTAGTTTATGGTGATGACCAACGTCACGCCACATTGCAAAGGTGGAAACTGATCGATTTCCAGCCGTGATCATTGCTAATAGCTCAGACAAAAGTAAATAAATATCACGCTGTTGCTGAAGAAGCGAGGTTTGCATGTCCTTGTAATAATAAACAGTTTCTAACGAGAACATGTTGGCGCCCCTTTGTTGGTCCGACTTCCGGACAGAGAAGTAGGCCTCAGGCAACGTGCTTCTGGAAATGTTTCGCATACAACAAGCAAATAATTAAACTCAACCTCTCTTTTTTTCTATATCATTTCCCCTCTCAGATCGCAGCAAAAATAGGCGGTGATGGTGTTGCAGCTCCTCCAACTAATGAATTTGGCTACGGAGGCCAGAAAAGGCCCCTGGAGGACGCTGGTGGGTATTTTCCCATGCCTAACCTGGATATCGGTCAGTGACTCAAATCGATTTCAATGCAAAATCTTGATGGTTTATCCTTGCCTGCGTGTTTTTACTACTAAATATGTTAACACATCTGTATTAATTTCCCCTAACCCAACATTACATTTCCAGTAAGACGCTATCATCCTGCATAATGATTGATAAGGCTAACACTGTACAAGATGTAATGAATTTCATGGAGAAAATCAGATTCATCCTGTTTCCAGTTGAAGCCCATGTAACCATGACTTGAGATGCATGTGTAGTTGGATTTTGTGTTTCCTTTCACAGCTGTTATGTATCAATGACTGACAATGTGAATGTATTTTATATTTCAGCAGTGAGCCAGTTAATGACAGATATTTTGATGTTATGGATAGATATGTGCAACTTGGGTAAAGTCAGAACAGGGGAGGAAGAGTGTAAATGCTACCTGAATATAAGGCGTTAAAGCCAAGCTGAGAGGCTATCAGGGAGCTGCAAAAGCAATCACTCTAAATCAAAGAGGTTTTAATGGATTTGGAGTGTTTTTATAATCACTGGATGCTAAATTAGCTGTCAGGAATAAAATAGAGTTGCCCTCCCCATTATTAATCGAAACTTAACATTATAATCTTCTGGGTGGTAGGACTGACTATGGATGCCTTATTAGACTGCATTACTTTGAGCCAGATTTGTATACAATGGCAAATATGATTATAGTCCAGCCTTGTATGCATCCTTTGACTCAACTTTTTAAACTTCCGCCAGTGCTAAGTCATGTCACCCTTAAGATGATTGTGTAAACAGATCATTTTTATATAACAAAGTCGTAGATGTACGTGGTACTGATATATTGTTTCTTCTTTATCTGGTCACAGATCAACCAGAGACAAAGAAGGTAGCAACTAATGACGGTAAGTTATTGTTGATCATTTCAAATCTAAAGTAATCTGCCAAAAAACTGGCAGTTTAGTGCATCGATTACTTTTCATTACAGTGTATGTTTCTCCTCTAATGTACATTTTTCAGCTTTCTCTGCAATGGGAGGAATGGGCGGCCCCCAAAGGTAGATGGCAAAGTTTAATTTAAATGTTTACAAACAAAATATGGCCTCATTAGTCCTTTTTTAAAAGTTAATACTGATTTTTATTTTGATTCCCAGGTCGATGTCAGAAGAATTCAAGGTTCCTGACGGGATGGTTGGATTTAGTAAGTTTGAACATTAAAGGGAATTGGCATTTTTGTATGTTGGTATTTGATATTTACATTTTTTATTGACATTTTTACCCTTTTGTTTTCTAGTTATCGGAAGAGGAGGTGAGCAAATCTCACGTATTCAGCAGGAGTCTGGGTGTAAAATACAGATTGCCCCTGGTAGGTTTGGTTTTGTTGTTGATGCAAGGATGTAAATACGGTTTTGGTTTGCTGCACAATTTAATATTTTCCACTGCTTCTGGTTTTTAGACAGCGGAGGGATGCCGGACAGGTCGGTGACGTTAACAGGACCACCAGAATCAATTCAGTAAGTGCCCCTGCTCCTTTCCCTTTTATACATAAAACATTTCTGAAAGCCTTGATTTACAATTTAAATTTGTTGTGCAAAATTTTTTCTCATCAGGACTGCAAAGAGGTTACTGACCGAGATAGTCGAGAAGGGACGTCCAGCCCCAGCGTTCCACCACAACGACGGGCCGGGAATGACTGTTCAGGAAATCATGGTCCCTGCTTCCAAAGCCGGCCTCGTCATCGGAAAAGGAGGAGAGACAATTAAAAGCCTTCAGGTCAGAGTGCGAGAAAATAATGTCAGGACACCCAGTCATCAAATTATCATTTGATAACTGATGATTTTGGTTTGTGTTGATTTCCAGGAAAGAGCTGGAGTGAAGATGGTCATGATCCAAGATGGACCCCAGAACACAGGCGCAGACAAACCTCTCCGCATTTCAGGAGAACCTTTCAAAGTTCAAGTGAGTTTTCTATGTGGCCGATTCACTTATTCTCAATACGATGATATCATTTGCGATTTATATTCTATTCCACCACAAAGTGCTTGATCAGTGAATCTCTTTTCTATTTAGCAAGCCAAAGAGATGGTGATGGAGCTGATCAGAGACCAGGGCTTCAGGGAGCAGCGGGGCGAGTATGGCTCAAGGGTCGGAGGCGACAGTTTAGATGTGAGTCCTTGTCGTACATCGCTTCATTAATCGGCCTGAACGTTTGAATCCCCGTTTTTAAATGCGGTTTCCCGTCACACATTCAGGTTCCTGTCCCACGGTTTGCAGTGGGAATTGTTATCGGGAGAAATGGAGAGATGATCAAGAAAATACAGAACGACACGGGCGTCAGAATTCAGTTCAAACCAGGTGAGTGACTCGGCTGAAAGATGGCCGGAAATCAAACGAATTTAGACTTTGGTATCAAAGTGTGTATGGTCTATGATGAAAACTCATGCACCACGCTGACAAGCTGATGGATCACCCTAACCCTAATTTCTGAGACCTTAACACAGAGACCCAGTAGAGTAATTATCTTCAAAGACCATTAGTTTGAATTAATCAAGCTATAACCAATTGTAGGTTGATTTGCTGTGATCACAACACAAGTTGACACTGAAGTTAGGACATTCATCTCTAATCATCTTTTCTTTCCCTCTGTCCAGATGACGGCAGCACTCCAGACAGGATAGCACAGATCATGGGGCCTCCCGACCAGGCGTCACACGCAGCAGAGATCATTTCTGACCTGCTGAGGAGCGTCCAGGCTGGAGGCCCTCCAGGACACGGGGGTGGAAGGGGACGCGGTCGCGGGCAGGGCAATTGGAACATGGGCCCCCCCGGTGGTCTGCAGGAGTTTACCTTCACCGTCCCAACCATGAAGACCGGTCTGATCATTGGAAAAGGTAACCGAACTGTCTCCTCAGTACCACGTATAAGCAGTTACAAATCGGGACAAATAACTCTTTTAAGTTGTAAATGAGAGCGAAAGACTTCAAAGAAAAATAGATTTTAGAGTTAGCAGTTGTGATTCATGGATGTTTGTGAACTCTGTGCAGGTGGTGAGACAATCAAGGGCATCAGCCAGCAGTCTGGAGCCAGGATTGAACTACAGAGGAATCCTCCACCCAACGCTGATCCCAACATTAAGATGTTCACAGTCAGAGGCTCCCCTCAACAGATCGACTACGCCAGGCAGCTGGTGGAGGAGAAAATTGGGGTGAGACACTGAACGTTGCATAATAACCCCCCCACAGCTCTGAGCTTCTTTACTGACTCCAGTATGTCTGGTTTTCTTCCTTGTTTTAGGGCCCAGTTACCCCAATGGGTGGCCCACACGGTCCCCCTGGTCCACATGGAGGACCAGGCCCACATGGTCCTCCAGGGCCACCTGGACCCCCAGGGGCTCCAATGGGCCCATACAACCCTGGACCATACAATCAGGGACCTCCTGGACCACAGTATGTGCAGTCTCAGTTTCTTTTCAGCCTCACCTTTAAAGTTTTAAGAATATCAAGCTGAAAAGGAGGATACGAAGAGCTGATGGTTGTTTTTTTCTGTCATCAGTGGTCCTCCTGCTCCTTATCAGCCTCAAGGATGGGGTAATGGCTATCCACACTGGCAACAGGGACAGCCTGACCCAAGTGAGTAGCTCCTAAAAGGCAAAACACCGTCACAATCTTCATCTTTTTGAAGACAGTCCGATCAGAGTCTTAGGGACAGTAAACAAAGGTTAAATCACCCTTAACATGCAGCTTTAAGTGCACGTATGCCTGCATTTATGTGGTAACAAAACAACTTGTTTTAACCAGACAAAGCAGCAGCTGATGCCAACGCAGCAGCGTGGGCAGCCTATTACGCTCAGTACAGCCAGCAGCCGCAGGCCTCCATGACTCCAACCAGTGGAGCTCCAGGCACGACTCAAGCCAATGGCCAAGGTAACAGAAGTGCCCTTTGAATAAGTATATGCTGCTTTTAGAAGATGCAGTCCAACATAGACGAGCGTAGAGCAGCGTAGTCAAACTAAATTACTTCAGTTGTGTCCAGAGCTCACGTCTTCCTGCTGTTTCTACCTGAAAGCAGGCCTCACTTAAAAATAACTTTGCTTTTCCAGAGAGCCGTTCTTTTTTGATATTACCCCAGGGACAGGATAGTTTTCCTCCACCATCCCTAGGCTGACTGCCCAACCCAGGCAGGTGGAGGACAGACCGCTGAGAATGATTGACTAATTACAAGTACCGTCTTTTTTAACAGGTGACCCACAGGCTGCAGGTCAGAGTGGACAGACAGATTACACCAAGGCCTGGGAGGAATATTACAAGAAAATGGGTATATGATCGTAGTTTCAGTGTTCACCTATTAACAGAAGCCAGTCTAAACAGCCACTGGGCTTTCAATCAGCTTCTTTTCCAGGTCTGGGTATTTGGCCTGCCGTTTTTTACAGCATGCCTCCTCTCGGTTTTTAGCATTTGACGCCCGTGCTGTTTAGACTGCAACACTTTTTGACTATCTGCAGGACTGAGCTGTTGACACAGAAGAACCTATATGAGCTTATATTATTGTCAAGATTACCTCAGGGCTTTTATCTGAACCGATGGCATGTGCCATGAATGTTTCACTGTTATTCAATGTGTGTAAAGTTAAATGTTCCTGTTTGGTTTGTGGGTTATGGATGGAAACAATGTAGGATGATGTGGAGTGTCTTTATTTTTGAATGCATCCAGTCACACTCTTTTCTTGTCTTTCCAGGTCAACAGAATCAGCAACCTCAGGACTACACGAAAGCCTGGGAGGAGTATTACAAGAAACAAGGTTGGTAAAATGATTTGGACGGTCAGATTCTTACAGATGAAGTAGAATATATGTGACTGATGCCATGAGTATCTCATAGCAAGTTAAATCTCTGAAATTATAAACCATGAAAGAGCTAACTGAAACACATTAATGAAGAAATTTTAAATTGAGAAAGCTCAAAGATCAGCAGTTTTTCTTAATATATTTAATATATAATCTAGCAATATGTCTCCGAAGCCCCCTTTAGCTCTGAGATTTGTTTTAAAGGGTGGTTGATTTCTCTCAGTGCTCTCTGTCGTAGAGTTTCTGTTTTCACAACTGCCCGATAGAAAAGCAGAAGGTTTCTGACCTGCGACCCAGAGACGAGGGTGGTGGGTTCGTTCCCCTTCTCATACTTTCTTCTACCTCAGATGTTAAAATGTCTGGATATTAAAAACCACTTAGTGTGTAGTTGTAGCTTGAAAACAAGTCTTAGCATGTAATATTCTAGTTTTTTGTTTTGCAGGCTGGTAAATGGACATTATTATATAACCACATACATTAAGCAGTGGTTGCTTTATAAGATCAATCTTGTCTGTGTCATCTGCCTTTTAAAGAGCGAGGTCGGGCTCTCTAGTAGCAGCTGTTCGTGTCTCTGTGGGACCGGATGCTTCAGGAATGTTGTACTAATGGCAGTGTCCCAATCTGAGGATTTTAGTCAAGTCAGACTCACAATATACGCTTCACGTTTCTGTGTGAGGGATTTTAAAATTATTTAATTTCTTTAATGTTTATAGAACAGGACACCATTTACCAGATATTAAGATGTGCTATAACTTTCTGGAATAAATCGATGCAATAATGGAATAACAGCGACCCCTGTGGCCAAATGTTATAATTGCAGGAGCTGCTCACAATAGGTTAGTTTGTACTTACGCTCTTTTTTTAAATTAGTTTATGTAAAAGTATTGCATTTAGGTTTAACAAGGGTATTTAAGTATTATATGAATATTTGTCTCCCATTGGCAACAAATGGATACACTTAACAGAATATTTGGTGCACACTATATTGAACTTTGGTCTTTGTCTGTTGAAGAAATTGTGAATGCCAGTTTTTTTTGGCTATGTAGTCGTGAAAATAAGTCGAATCAAATTTTATTCATAATGCATTTGATGGAAAGTTGAATTTCTTCTGTTTTAAATGCAGCTTGACCACTTGTAATTTAGGATGCAGTGGTGTGTCTGATAATGTGGCCTCTGGGGCTTTAGACAAATGTTTCAGGCTGTGTAAATTGTTGTCTGGTGACTTCAAGATTGTAATTTGGCCAGTAAGGTTCGTCCTTTTAGCTCATCACATGATTGTTCTACAGATCTGTATCCATGCGAGTCTGTGGGTTTGATCTCCTGTCCAATCAGTCATGCTAAGAGATAAGAGGCATCTTGAAAACGTTTAGTGCTTTGCTGCAATGAATATTGTACCGGTCACATCAGAAACATTAGACAACCTGTTTGTTGTGGATTTTTAGTTGCACGTGATATTACTTGACTGGTTCCTGCTCATGCCTCTGGGAGTGTTTCTCTGAAGTTTCTGCTGTACCAATGAGTTCTTTTGTTTGAACCTCCAGGTCAAGCGGCCCCTCAGGCTGCTCCAGCAGCAGCAGCTGCCGCCACTCAGCCCGGAGGCCAGCCAGATTACAGCGCTGCCTGGGCGGAGTATTACCGGCAGCAGGCTGCTTACTACGGCACGGCCAACCCTCAGGCCATGGGTGCAGCACCACAAGCCCCTCAGGTACACACTTGATTTAGAATCTGTCCTCCAACATTGATTTGCATTCAAGTCTTTTTTTTGCACCATAACCACCTTCCTTCCCCAGGGTTTTGCAGGGTTCCAGTGACGGTAGCAGCCTCACAACCTTAACCAAACCTCTTCCTCCCTAAACAGGCTTTTTATTTTGGAAAGCTGAGTCCACTGTTTCTGCTGTTAACATGCAATGTATCTTCTATGTATTTCTTCTGCACAGGGCCAGTAATGTGAAGTGGACATAAAGTAAATGCTACATTGTCGAAACAAAATCCTTTGTTAAATGTTTGGATGCAGACGCCTTGATGAAGATCTTAATGTCCTTGGTTTGAAAGTGTTTCACATAGATGGCAGATAACCCGGAGAACACGTCCTCAGATTTATTCTTTTTTTTCTTTTCTTCTGTTTTTTTTTCTTTTTCTTGTAAATGCTTTGTTTTTAGTGAGGTAATTATACATATGGTCATTCCAGCCCTGTATCTACATTAAATGTGGTTAGAAGTCATGTTTATTAAACTGTAGACATTACCATGTAAATCATCTCAGTTTTAAAAATGCTATTGCCTGTTGTGTTTTTGCAATAAAACAAACTGAAACCTCCTGTGTTGGTAAGTTGGGGTGGTCCACACCAAATGGGTTGAGGCATTTCTGTATGTTATCTGGGGGTTAGGGGGGGTTGAAATGAAAGCCATGTGTGGGTTCAGTTGTCCCATAAGGTTGACTTGGAAGTTGTGCTGTCCTGTCTCTCTCCAACTGTCTATAAGGCTCGTAGAAAAACATGTGAGTGCAATGATCCAGAGTGGCTCAAATCGACAAACGTCCTTATGAATCCTGTTTCCCGACGTTATTTACCGTAGCTGTAGACTCATGTTTTGTTCTAAGAAAGTTGACAGGTATCTGTGAATCGTCTCTCATGCATTAATTGCGTTGCTGTGGCCCTTTTTTTTATATTCTGCTTTTGCCTGGTTTGCAGATATTGTTGAGCTTGTATTATTTTTGCCTTGATAGTCACTTCCTCCTCCACAGGCAAGTTTAGAAAAGCGGTAAGCAGGTATTCTGAACATGTTCCTCAGAAAATGTGGTTTCAAGAAATGTTGCATATTTTTAGTGTCCTATTTTTTTTTTTTTTTGTGCTGTTCTTTTTCCAGGACAGTCAGGTAAATTGCCACTGTATTTAAAACATGTATTGAAAGATTTGCCTTGCCCATTTCCAAATGTGTATAAATTTGTTTTTTTAAAAATGTTTTTTTAATATAAAAACATTGCAAAAATCGTCTTTGCTGTGCCCATTCTGTTAGTGTTTATCCAATATAAGAACGTAGATGCTGTAGGGTTGGGGGTGGCTAAGCAGTCTCATCATCCATCAGTTGAGCACTCCTGTAATGTAAGTACAAAACTGACTTGATTGAGAAATACATTTTTTAATGCTTTATAAACTGCAGAAGATGTAGTATTTTTGTCAAAAATTGCTATTTCCCCCCTCCCTTGTCCTGGGTAAGTATGAAATGTTCTGAGAGATTTAGTCCTCAAAACCATTTAATGATTCTTGTACCACATGTTTCTGAGACTTTTTCGTGACTCCACTGATTGCATAACATGTAGACTTTGAGTCTTTGCAGAATGATGTAGATTGTGTAGGTAGCATTTCAGTGCCGGTCGGTTTTTTTCTGAACTGAGGGTTTGAATGTCAGTACTGTTCCACTGCTGGTAGGATCTGTGCAAGGATATGGTTTTTTGCGTTCTGAATATCTGACCTGCTGAGTGCCATTAAGTTCACATTTTTTACATGCCATTAATTGCAACATCTTGCTTAGAAATCTCCAAATGCTTAATTCCAGTTTAGCATGCTTAGGTTTCTGCTGACGATTTCTTTACATGTCCCATATAAGCATGTGGAATGCTAGTAGTGGAAGTGTTTCTGATTAGCTCCAGTACTGATGATCATTTCTGATGGAGCACTGTTGTGAAAGGTTGTTTTTGAAGACAGAATATTTGACATCATTGTTCACTGATGGCAAACAGTGCAATATATCTGATCTTTGCAGTGTC
The DNA here is from genome assembly GCA_037177055.1 of Atherinosoma microstoma. Classification (NCBI taxonomy): domain Eukaryota; kingdom Metazoa; phylum Chordata; class Actinopteri; order Atheriniformes; family Atherinidae; genus Atherinosoma; species Atherinosoma microstoma. Next base: position 22,809,852 of record JBBBVU010000008.1, read on the forward strand.
ATCCCAGACCTTGCACCTTAGGTTCTGCTGCATAACACAGGTAAGCAAAGCCTAAGGAAACAGTGTTTTTGTCCAGTGATTATGAGCCATATACATGCAAAGAAATGCTTACCTGTGTCATTAACATGCCTCAATGCATATATGCCTTGTCGTTAAAGAAATGTCCAGGATATTTACGTATGAACTGTCCTTTTTTGAGGATCTGTTTTCATTAATGAACTGCATGATGAGCTGTATCACTTGTTACATGAAGTTTTACTCTTGAAAAGTGATTTTCCCATCCAAAAACGTTGCATAAGTGGAAATGCTCTTGCAAATATCTGCTTAATATTTGATAAAGGCTTTGTCTTTGCATCTGGTAAGTCTGACTGCGACTCTACAAGGGATGCTTTAAGTTGACACTGGTGTAACCAACTGCATGCCATGCAAACCTGTTGCCAGAAGTTAGCAATGTGCTCAAATGCTAGGTGGAAAACGGTGAAGTACGTGACTTTTTTTTTTTCCTTCTGTCGTGTGAATCTGCCCTCAAGTGCAGTGCATATATATCTTATTGAAACATTGCTGCCTTCACTTCTCGCTCACAGTGTTGGAGGATGCTGCAGGCTTAGGTCGTAGAATAAGGCCGTGTCGTAGTTTGTCCCCCCCTCCCCCCCAAAAGGAGGAATCCTTTGAGTCAATCCCACTGCTGAGCGTAGACCGTTCAAGAGCTCCAGTGATAAGGTAAAGCAGCAACGCAATGAAATTTAAAGTCTTGATTGCAAAGTGATGGTCAGATTCATGTTTTGACAGCCTAGATTGATTGTTTTTTCTTACCCATGATGCCATAGTGTATTTAGAGCTGTTTGATGGTTGTTTGTGAATGCCTTCATCTATAACTGTACTTCAAACAATTTCAGAAAGTTGGATGAGAGCAGGAACTGATATACTTCAATAATCCATACAGCAATTTTGGAGGTTCAGTTTAAATTACTTCACTTGTAGTTAAAGGGTTTCTTATGGGTAGAGGTTGTCCACTCTGTGTGTGTGATGCTCTGTTTTAATTCAGAGATCGAGGGGATGTAGAGGACAAAACAAGGAGCATGCCTTAGAGGTAAACAAGGGTTCATGTGCTGTGTATATTAAATCTATTTGGTTTGTTTTTTGAATTAACTTTGACTATTGAGATGTTGCCATGTTCATAAATAAAGTTGTTATAAACTGGACCAGTGGCCCTGAGTTTTACGTGGAGCACATACATGCGCAAAGAAAATGACAAAGCTGTTTTCAGTCTTTATTTGCTTAATTTATACATAGTTAACACACATTTCCTTCCCTCTGAACAAAAAACTCCTCCCACAAGTCTGCCTTAAAACACTTTAAATTCTACAATGAAACCGTTTTGGTCACTTTGTTCCGTCCCTGAAAGGAAGCAGTTTTATACAGAAATGCCACAAAAAGTCAAATGGTTATTTAATGAAGTAAAAAAAAAAAAAAAGATCTTTTGGGATCTGGCCAAAAGAAGAAACATTTTAATTCATCAACTCATCTCTACAGCAATTTACCGTGGGAACTACATATTTGAAGTGGGATTCTTCTCATGGACAGAAGTGGTCACTGTGATCAATAAGTTGAAACAATATTTACTCTTGAGGTGAATCATTTAAAATAAAGTGAAACTGCTGTCCACATTTTTCTTGTATTTCAGTTGTGCATGTTATCTAAATGGCAGTGACAGATGAGCAGATGATGATAAACAACAGTTTGCCCCCCCTTCAAAAACATACATTATGATAAACTTTTAGACATTCACCGACCAAAACAAGGCTCAAATGTGCGTTCATGGTAAGGCTTCTTGTGTTGTTGCCCGTCTTGTGGCGCAAGTTGTTAAACTGATGGAGGCCCAATCCTAATTTTTCCCACTGGCCTTATCCCTCCATTTTGGAAAGACATGGTGACCTTTTTTGTTTGGGGATCATCTAGTTTTCAAAATTGACCCCAAGATACTAGATGACCCTATCCCTAAAAGAAAAGGAGCACCTGTTCAAGGATGGAAATTAAACAGTTGCGATGCCCTGATGCACCGTCTAGTGTAATTTTACAGGCCTTGTGAGCTGCATGTGCTGCGCTTTGAAATATTGCATGAAAATGAGTAAATGAAACAACTTTCCCTTTTTCAAGTAACAAAATGCAACAACAGAGCAAAGCCTGATGTTCCTTTTTTCACATCTTAAACTGAACCCTGTCATTCAGTGATGGGCCACGTGTGCGTCTAATAGTGTCCAGGTGCTAATGCTCCGCAACATGCTATACATTCAATCTGAATCCACTGATGAATACAGGATAAACTACAACTTCTACTAAATAACCCCTGCGTCTTAAGCTTCATAAAATAAATATGGTAAAATATACTCTGAGTCACACAAATTGCTCTTATACTGCAATAAATACACGTTCATTTCCACAGTGCAATATCTAATCTCACAAGTTTAGATGAAAAATATTATTGCTATGATATTTCATACTGATGTGCACTGCTATGGCACTGTGTAAGGGGGCTGGGAAGAGGAGGAGGCCACATTAAACACAATGAACAGGTGTGAAGGCAGACCGCTAATCTGGATCCACAGAGCACATAGCATAATGATAGATGTGATAAACAAATGTGAAATAGTCCGTATATAACATTTCATGTTTACAGTCATAACAGACCAGAGGTGTGCTCACAACTACGGAGAGTTTTCTTTGGTCCGATGGTTGGTATGAACTCACCACAGAACAAATGCTGAGTTTCCTCTCATAATACCTTTGCCTCCAACAGGGTGCTGGTAACCAGCTGCACCTGTGAGGAATTGCAGCTGTTCAGGGGCCGCAGGGAGTCTGCTCCCAGGTAGGCCCGCAGCAGCTCAGAGCGTCGGTGCAGCAGGTGGAGCATGTCCTCTGCCAGACTCTCCACCGAAGAGTAACGCACTTTGTCGAGATCAAAAATGTCCTTCAGGAAGTGCAGTACCTGGTCCTGCAGGATAGACGAGATTCATGAGAACACGCATATAAGATTAATTGTAGTCGGCACAAAGCTGATGTTTTGCAAAGTGTATCGCCATGGCAGCATGCTAAAAACCCATTTACTAGACATAATGAGATAATAACTAGCATCATGATGCCACTTAATATCTCAGTTGTCAGGGATGGTTAAGAGAGATACCCTACTTATACTGATTCTACTTCAGATCTCTGGATAAGATCATATCCTGGTTTTGATAAAGCTGGATGAAACCCATCCACTGACAGAAAGCAAAGACCACATTTTGAATATCCTGTCATTCTGATGATGATTCTGACCTTGAAGAAGCAGCAGAAGTCATGCAGGGAGCTCTTTGGCCCAAGGAAGCCCCAAGCCAGAACAGGGCTGATCTGTTCACACACGGCATAGAAGTGGGCGATGAAGCCATCAGGCACCTAAAACAAACAGAGGCCTCAGAAGGGGTTTGGATTTCCTAACTGTTCTCTGTAGTTGTAATAAGGTGGTAAACATAAAGATGATGATGACCTATAACATGCTAGATTAATATATAAAAAGGAAATGCAGGATGAATGGCATCCAAAACATTTTTCCAGATGAAGTACGTTAATTGTACAACATTTTCGGTGTTTGAGGCTTATACCTTCATGTGTTGTCTCTTCTGCTTCAGTACAGACCAACAGCTTGATGCCACTGCCTGTGGTAGATAAACATTCCTGAATTAATGCAAAGCCCAAATCCACTGGTGTTTAAAAAAAGAAAAAGAAAAAACTTGATGGCTTTAAAATGTGGAAAGTTTATCAGCAACTTTTAACCATTTTCACTTTGTAATTTTGACTCACCGTCTCCTTGAAGGAGCTGTTGAGCCAGCGGTTGTTGATCACGTTCTGGATGGAGATGGGAGGATTCTCCAGGTCCTCGAAGGAGTCCATCAGGATGAAGTCCAGAACAATGTCATAGAAGTTTAAGTGCCTCACCTGGTGAGGATTAGTAGGAAATATTTCATAAGTGAAAAAAGTATTCCTCATACAGTAATATCTTTCCACTGGTCCTCCATCAAATACAGATTTCACTTTAACTGGAGTTCTCTCGAATCCTTAAAAAAAAAACAATTTTAGCTGCTCCCCAGTCAAAATTAGTAACAGAGGCTGTAGCTTTGCAGTGATTCACCTTGGCTGTAAGTAATGCTGGGTGATACAACAGTCACAAAATTAGATTGTGATTCAATTTACATTGATCCCTGTAATAAACACGAGACATTTTCAGTTGATCCATCAACAAAGCCACCTGCTTGCCCTCAGCACACTCCAGTTCACTAGTTGGTTATATATATAGCTGACTGCCTACTGCTAAGAAAACCCAAAAAAGGACATTTTAATGACCTGCCAGCAGACTGACGAATGAAACTGATGCCCCACTTTGTCAGTAATATGGAAATGGTTTGGATTCAGTAAAAATAATGAAGATGGATAAATTCAATGTGCAAATTACTTTTTTTATATTTTTACCCTTAACTTGTCCATAAGAAGTTTGTTACATGTTATGAACAAAATCAGTCACCAGTGGTATAGCTGTGGATTTCTGCTTTAAACCTCCAGCCAATATCCATAGTCTCAGAGGCAAGGTCAGACAGCTGTATGTTCTATGTAAAATTCTAAAAGCACAAATCCTAACAACTTGCTGTGTGTAGGGATGTCAGGATTACTCAATTCCACAATTAATCGCGGTATTAAATGCTACAACTAATCGCAGAGGTCCCTCAAAGTTATCATTTTTCATAAAAGGTTTTATCTGAACCAAAACGGCTGATCAGTGCAACTTCTGCATGGAACAAAAACAAAGTTACACCACATCCACGTGTTGCCATTTGTGTTGCTCTGTTTTCATTCTGTGTGAGTTTCAGAAAAGGCATGTCTCAGTGGGACAGCAGTTATTCCCTCCAAACAAACAGATTAAGTCACCTTTGTTGGATTTTTTCCTTTTTTTTTGGCATAACAGAAAAAATGTCAGGGGTTTCATTGTGGAGGACGACTCACCAGCCTGTAAAGCATGGTGTAAAAAGTTGCAGAGAAAAGAGAAAATACATCAAATACATTTCACTACCTTCAGAGAACCAGCTTTTTAAAAGTTAAAAGGTAAACACTCAGGTAAACATTAACGTAATTTAACCAAACTACTAACGTCACATTGAAATGAAATGTTATAGAATCATTTGTAATTTGGTAATTATGTCTGACTGGTTGGGTTTACAGCGCAACGTGATGCGTTCAGCATCGTTCACCGAATGTTACATTATGCAGATGAGGAAAAACCGAAATACAGATTTTTTTTAGCTCATAGTTTTCCTGCCCAAACATAATCAACTCAGCATGAAGTCTATGCCTTTGAGTCGTCAGTGTGTAGTGGTTTGTAGAAGAAACAGCATTTAATTACAGATATATGGACCTGTTTTATTTTCCCTGTTCAGTATTATCAGTATTATTCATGTGTCAAACAACAACTATTCTGCTAAAGGACAGCTGGAAGTCAAAGCTCGCCAGAATGGGACTTCTCGGTTACTTTACTTGGTTTCTATATTATTTTGTTGGCATCAAAAGACAGAAATAAAATAAAAAAATTGCTGTGATTTTACACATTCATAGTGTTGTGAAATCAATTAACGCATAATTGTGATAATCGTATTTCTTTCTTTCATAATAAATAATAAAATCTATAATCCTGACATACCTTGCTGTGTGTGGCTTTTTGCATTTTTACAAAAAAGTAAATACTTATACCATTCTGATACTACCTTTTACACATATCTTTGTATATTTCAGACTCATCCTCATTTATTACTGAATTAGCCCAGTATCATAACTGCTAAACAGAGTGTAGTACAAACCGAGTCAGAATAAACAGGACAGAAAGTGTCTTCTGCTGGTGGATGGGTGTGAGCACAAATTTCAAAGCCATTACTTTTTTTCATGGCATGCTGTTGTGTTAATGAACACAATAGCTTGTGTTCTCCATTTGTTTGCGTCAATGCTTGTACAGCACTTTAGTGAACTCTGGTTAAATGAGTTTTTAAACATGATTTAAAGAGGTTGGTCTGCTCATTTCACTGCTGTAAAGGAAATGTAACCATTAATATAGCGATGGTACAACACTAACCCCTCGTGTAGCCAGCTCCACCTCTGTATCCTCCCAGTGTTCTTTGTGCTCTAGGAAGGAAATCATCTCTTCAAACACTTCTTCAAATCTCTTTGGGCTCTAGAAAAACAAAACAGTGATAGTTTAGAGAGAAACAAATTATACAAAGAAGTACATATACTGTTTTTTATTCTCTTCAGCCTTACTTTATGCGCTTTAACTATAATGGAAGATAGTATCTTCTTTCCTGTGTCAGCCAGAAACATCCCGGTGGCTCTGTCACACAAAATGAGCTGGAAACAAAAGAGACATTTGTTACAAAATTTGGTTGTGTAGACTTAGGCCACATCCACACACACAAAAAACTATTTCATTTAAAAAATAAATAAATAAATAAATAAAAATTTCGTACATAGAGAAGCTTTTCCAGAAAGGTGTGCGTCCACACAATTCCAGAAAAAAAAAAACTCTGTAGTATCAATCTCAGGCCTGCAAGTGGAGCCACATACAGTAAATACACCAAAAACTGAGAAGAAGACTTGGAGCATGTGCAGATGCAAACCATCGGCAAATAAGCAAAATGTGCTTTCACAGACATGGAACCGTTTCTGGCACCAGCTTCATCAAAGGGGTTTAGAGGAAGGTCTAGCAGAGTTTATGAAGGGAAATACTATTCATACTGTAATAACCATCTACACTGTTTATTATGAGGTTAAAACGACTATTTAGAAGTTCCAGTCAAAGCAGACCAGTCTCTTCTGCTGCTGCAGCACCAGGCACATGATGCTGTCTGACTTATTTTCCCCCCACTCTGCTGGAGGATCAGCTGATGTGTGAAGTCGGATCCGAAAACGCTGATTGCTTCAAGATAATGGTCTATTTCATAACAAATATTATTTCCAATTTCAAAACGGAGAAGCGCGGGAACGGCCAGTATTTTAGAGAAGTGAAGCGCCACGGCGCCGCTCCCGTCGACTTGAGTTCGCCCAATCAGCTACGAAGCCGCAGCGCAGTGCTTCCACACTGCTTCCGTGTACGGTGGGACTCAATTTCAATCGCTTCTCTGTCAGGTCCATATGACCGATGTTGCACCAGTGGGTGGGGGAGCACCTCATCCTCCCCCACCCGCTCCGTGCTTTTGATTACAGTAGGCGCAGCTATTGCGGTAGGCCAGTAGAGCCAAAATCTCTACCGTTGGCCAAATTTATACGGTTTCTACTGCCCACCCCCAATCCAGAGTTATTCACTTTTGGAACCGTTTCAGAAGAAGAACGGTTTTCGAACTCCTAAAACGCTGGTTCTGTGTGGATGAAACGTCTAAACGATAAACAACTGAACATCTAAACTCGCCTTAAACTTTGCTTATGGTTTTTGGCATTAGAAGAATCTAAGCTTCTTATTACTATTACTTGTTTACATTTCTTAGGGTTGCTGCTATAAAGTTGCAGCAATGGTAACACCATTAATAGTGAACATTTCTAAATCAAAATGTGCTTTAAATGATAAACATAGACTTTACCTGACATGCCTGCCGCACACAGTGCAACTTAGCCAGGAAATCCAAGTCACCAAAGCACTCCAGTATCTCAGTTCTAAAAATCATAAACAAAAAAAACCCAAACAATCTCAGACAGCACAAGGAACCAAAGTATCAACAGCCATCATCTTTACAGTGGGAGAGTACATTTGTGAACATACTGATCTCTCAAGCCACACAGAACTCTAGATTCTCCAATGCTGACAACCTTCTTGTAATCGATGTGTTAATGAGTGTACTCACCGCAGTACCCTGCAGGAAATCTTGCCCTCTTCAGCCATCTGCAGGGCCTCCTCGTAGAAAGGGTGATGGCCCAGCGCAAAAGTACTCCTCAGCTCTCTGTGCTCCGACAGTTGAGGCTGAGACAAACAGAAGAGGCAGAAAAAAATTAAATAGTTAATTTTCTGCTTGTCTGACAGAAGGTTTCAAGTTTTCTTAACTCTTTAAACTTGGTCCAAAGTCTTATTATTTATTGCCAGTTCATGTGTGTCTGCATCCTTAGATCATTCATAGATAAAGAGGCCTGCCACCAAAGCCTTCTTGGAAGTATGAACCTATATCACTGTTGCAGCTTGATTCAATTTAGACAAACATCTGGACTGGCAGAAGATTCAACATGGACCTCTGGTATTACTTCAAACAGGGATTTGTCAGCAAAATTAAAGTCATAAATACTTCAATCAACATTCTGCTTGTACTACAGGCCAGGATGAAATTATAGTCTATAATCAATTATGCATACCATGTTATATGGGAGCAGAGTGAGACAGTGAAAAATGTTTTGGAGGCACACGTTCTCTTTATGCTTCTTCTGTACCCCGCTGTAATGCTTCTGATGTTTTATGTAAAGCACCTTGAATTGTCTTGTACGTGAAATGTGCTATATAAATAACCTTGCCTTGCCTTATCGTGGTTGTTACTAAGCTTTTCCCCCTACCTTTTTGATTTATGATTGGGGCAAAAACATTTGATTTGTAAACCTGATGATCAGTATTAAAAATGCAGATTAAGCCAATCATCAAATAAAAAATATCAAATAATCAAAATACTTTAAGCAATCTTAATATTATTTTCAGAGTTCTTCTGTTAATGTTACTCGGTTGAGCCTTCATGCACAAAGCAGAGAAAAGGAAGAGCTGTTCCACCTATTTTTTCCACCACATGCAAGAACAATGCAGCTGCACGGATTATAAATGCTAAATATATTACCTAGTGTTTTGTCAAATTAACTAATCATTCATAAAAACAAACATAAACACTATCGTACTGGATACAAAGAGTTTTCTGCAAAGCTACATTTCCAGGCCTGAATTTGAGCAATCTGTCTGGCTATCTTCTCTTAACTCTTTGTAAGTTTGTAAAAGGAAAACAGACTTCTTTATAAACCTGCTGGTACAATCAAAACACAACAGCTCTGTGCAGAGGAAATGTACGCCATGTCATCCGCACTAAATGTGTCCAGAAAACAGTCAAATCCCTACAGCTTCCACAAGAGGCTGAAATACTTCCCCAAGTTAATGTGTTTTAATAATCACTGGGAGTGAAGTAGTAAAGACCTACCAACGATAAGGCTTTATTTTAATTTACTGAATATTAGGTATTAAATTGCCCTGAGTTGTGCAGTTCTGCGTAGCTCACCATGTTGTGACCAAATTTGGAGTGTATAGAGAAACCAGCTGCAGAGTAACACTTTGATGAATGTGTGAAAGAATGCTGAAGGTCTATTTTAAGTGACTCAACATGTATGATGACATAGTTTCATTGCTGGGAGCACAGTCTTAAACTTAATGGTCAACAAAAACCAAAAGAAGTCATAGTCTTTGGCATGGACATTATGGACAAGACTGACTAAAATTTGACAGTCAAGTGCATGTAGCTGTAGATATGTTGTTGCTCCTTTGAGTTTTATATTTAGAGCAATTTACATCAAACAATGTTGACAGCTCCTCTTAAGATTTATGCTGCTGAGAAGTTTGAGCCTTTGATCATTCAGATTGAAGCCTTACCAAACAAATCATTTTTAACAACCAGTTTATTTTTACACTTTGTGGGTCAAGTGTACTGGTAGCACCGGATACACAGCTCAAGCCCCCACAGAGACTTAATGAGTAAAGGGGATAAACTGAGACCTAGTAAACACCAGGTGGTGTATCTACAAGAAGATCAAAGCTATTTGAGTAAAACTCCTGCTGCGACACAGACAAGCTTTGTTCAAGGTTTCAGTTTCCCATTAAGATTTTCACTGTTGCACTGAATCTGAACATACTTTTATTTACTTATTTTGATAATGACAATGACCTTTAAAAAGGGCAGGATCTAACCCATGGGAGAAACTAAACCTTATGGCATCTGAAATGCTGTATTTAATTAATCAATAAGCAGACTGTTAATAAAAACACTCTTCAATACACTTGAATTTACATAAATATGCAGGAGAATGAGATCAAACCAAAAAACAAACAAACTGATTATCATTCATGTAATTGTATTGGTGCTGATTATTGATATTAGAGTAGGACAATCAACTGTCAACTATCATTGTGTGCTTAGGCAAGACACTTTGCCCTCCTTGCCTCCAGTGTTGGCATTCCTGGTGTACTTAATTGTAAGTCGCTTTGGATAAAAGCCTCTGCCAAATGACTGCATAGTATAGTATAGGACATAACTTTTGTGTAAAAGATTTTATTGAAAGCACAATTGCTTATGAGAAACATTTAAAGTAAATCAAAGAATTTTTGCCATGTAATGAGATGATTTGCCTCCCCTACCTCAGCAGCAGAGACAAAAGAGTCGGTGGAAGCGATGCTGATGCTGTCTCTCAGACAGGTGTCGTCCAGCTCTTCTCTGGCCAAAAGGTCTGCCATTTGATCTAAAAAGGAGAATGAGAAATGTATTCACAGATTTCGATTTTTCATTAAAATACATAGACACTGCAATTCACACAGCATATGCAAACACTTTTATAACGTTCTTTCAAATGGAGAATTTAACCCTTTCTTGGTAATAACTGTGATTCCGATTAATTCTTAAACTGCATCATGTTTCAGAAGCATCTCTAAACATGAATTAAAAATAGATCTCCAATTAAAGTACTCCAGGCTACTAGACTATCAGAATATGTGGAAATAATGGATAATATTCCCCCACTTAACATGAAAGACAGCAGAGATCTTTTAGATTGTGTTTGTGCCCTGTGGTCAGACCTGGCTGCACTGGAAACCACTTACTAATCCAGACATTGAAAATTGTTTGTAGCTCATTTTCTTTCTCTCTGAACTTGCAAAGAGGGATTATTAGTTGTAACATTTAAGTTTAAATTTGTGAAGCAGCTGCATGATGCTTTACTGCTGTGCTTGCTCTCTTTGTATTCTAACTTCATGCACAAATAGTTGTGCACCAAATACCTGAGTTTATTTACATGAGATGAACCATCGTGCAGCTTGTGTGTGAAAATTTAACCAGGTCAGTAATTGATATATCTGAGAGCAATCAGTTGGTCAGGATAATCGATTAATCTCTACTTACAAAGGCAAAAAAGGAAAAAAATACTAAAGACATTCAAACTAAAACCTCACATGCATGTGCAACTACAAATCAGAAACCCTACAATGCCTTGGATTACATGTTCTAGTGTAGTTTTCTCGACTGTTAATGCAGAATTCTATTATATTCTAAGAGGGTGACTCACCTATGCTGTTGCTGAGGGATGAAGGCTCTGACATGCCTAATACTCCCTCAAACTCCTCCTGGAGGCGGTAAGCCCGCTGAAGCAGAGATTTCAGCCTGTGGATGAACTCTGCACTGATGACATCCTAAAGACAAAACCAGTGAACAGGAATGTGGTTCAGAATGGGACAAATTAAGGTTTGACTTAATATTTTATCATAATGGTAAAGTTCTCTTCCGAGTACCCCATGACCTAATTCTCAACATCCTTTCTAAATAACAGTGCAAACGGATTTCCTTGAAAGGAGAATGATTAGTAGCCTGATTATCTGTTTGTGAATTCCTAGACTTTATTTTGGCCTGCACTAATCAAAAAACCTTTAAAAGAGACAATAATGCAGCCATTACCCAATCTGAACTGTGAAAATGATGGGTTGCAAGAATGTACTCTTCCTTCTGAGATGTGCATTATTCATTTGCAGAGTAACTCACTGAAAATATTAGCAGTGATTAAATCAGCACCTTTCTGAAAACTTTTGAGATTTCAACGAAAGTCGCATGAAAAAGTGGAGCTCTCTGAACAAAATGCTGCTTTCTCTCAGTATCTTTCATTGTTCTCTTCTCACTGGTGACAAACCAGCATTTTCTGTTCCTAATGAATGTCTCTTACCTCCATGCCCTGCTCAGCAATGGTGTCTCCAGCTCCTGTTTTGACAGACGCACAGCTCTCATCGTCCTCTGCCTGCCTGCTCCTGAATATCAACGCCTCCTCCCACCGCCGCAGAGCCTCCTCAAATAAATCCATACCTGAAAGGACAAACAAATCAAATAACTCAGGAATTGTGATGCAACCCACATAAAATCCAAAAGGCATTAGACCCTTAATACTTCCATCATTATAAAAGATATTAACAGCCCTTTTTACTCATGACAAACACAGGAGGTACAAAAGTCTCATTACCCATAAGGTACAGGTTTTCCGGTGTAGTAACGGATAAGTTGACCACACTACAGATGTCAGCATCTCCCACTCCATCCCAACATGTGGATTCATTAGCGCAGGTACTGCTGCTAGATGAGTTTACGCTTTTTACCTTCAGAAACAAAGCAGATCACAGTAAACCTTCAGGAAGCAGAGGGTGCATACAGAGACAAACGCACTGCAGGTCAACTCTGTGAACAATATACCATCAACTCAAATTAACATAAATAGAAAACATACATAAAAATACCTTTTTTGTTTTGTCGTAATTTTATCATCTTAAACTGTAACCTCACCTTAAGACCACATACTCGCATTATTAGTGAGGGCTTTTGTATTCAAATGGAGCATGTTTACAACTGTAATCAACCATTAGTGGTTTAAGTATGTTATGTACCAAAACACACCGACTACAAAAAAATTAGGTTTACAATTCTAATCTGCATAAAAATGAGACCAATAACTTGTTGTGATCAAATTATTTTAAATATGTGTGTGCTAATTCTTTTCTTTCCCCCCTTCAAAATAAAGACAATTACCGTGGCCATCATAAAAAAATATTTTTGGGCTATATCAGTTCAGATAAAATCATCTTTAAAAGCTAATCACAAGCTTGAAAACAAACATCATGATGCAGGGCAATATGAGGTAGCACCGTCACAGTGTGAGGCCATAAACCAAAAGAAAGGAATAATCTTTGAACTGATTACATATTAATTCTGGGCAAATCAGACTGAAAGAGAAGTGAATATAAAGACAAGCATCTATCACACAAAAGGAGTGCCACATGTGTAAAAAACAAAACAAAAGCATTTCGTAGCTGGGATGACGAATGCTCAAGGAAACAAAAACAATGTAGGCTTTTCCTTGATTCTCATTTCTTTTTATTCCTACCCATCTTGTGTTTTATGTGTCTGTAGACCTGCGCAGCTTTTAAACAACTTACAAGTTTGTGTGCAAAGCTGCCTGCAATTTGTTTCAGAGCTAACACATGATGATTTAAGCTTTACACTCAGTCAGCACACTAAAAATATCTGGAGCAAACTCAAAAATCTTGTTATACAGGAACGTAAGTAAGTCCTACATCTGATATCTACATATATCAGTTTTTCTCATGTTAGATGGGTCGCACTCCTTATTTTTCCTACAGGCAGAGAAACTACAAAACAGCAGCACCTGAACAACTGATCCCAATCAAACATAAATAAACTGGTGAGCTGAGCCACTGAAAATTATTTAATCTATAATTTTTTGAGTAATTTAACAAATAAAAAGAAAACATGCAAACTGAACAAAGCACACACCTTTATTACACCTAAAAACATTAGATTCAATTTACTGTAAATTGGGAACAACCCCAAATAAGATCAACTTGTGAAGTTTGTTTACAGACATCAATAGCAATGGTGGTCAACACACTGTGGCATCTAGTGCCCTTCAGCCACTCTGAACTGTACTGTGGCTGTACTACCAAGCTTGACCAAATCTGTAGCTTTGTCTTACCGAGGCCAGGCTCAGCAGAGACCCAGACAGTTTTCTGTAATCTTTTGTTGTGAGAACCAGACCAGAACCAGTGGAGCAGCCATTCTTTGAGTTGAGGGAGAGAGTGATGTTTTGGCTGGTGTTATCTGGGGAGATAAAGATGAAAACTTAAAGAGATAAAGCTAAGGAGAAAGATCACAACACAGCAGAATTGCTTTTTTGCTACATCTAAATCAGTATGTAACAAAATAACACAACGGATAAGGTATGTTTGCTAATATGGTGATAATAATGCCTTCACACTCACAGTGTAACAAACTTTATTTGGGAATATGGCAGTAGTTGTCTAATAACTTACATTCTGTCAAATTATTTACCAGATGCAACATTCACTTGTTGATACTTGCTTTGATCTCTGTGTAGTTAAAGTTGGACAATATATGAGGAAGGGGAAACTAAAACACATTTAGGAGTTTGGCAAGTTGAGCAGCAAGTCACAAAGCACTTAAGCCTATAATTGCATTCAGACTACGCTTTAGATTGCTTTAATTCCTTTTAACTGCATTAGACAAACATAAATGTCTAATTAACATATGCTGCAAAGAATGTGTAAAACACAAGCAAATCTATAGATTTTATATAGAATATATGCACACCATCTCTGGAAACAAAAAAAGGTCTAATATCTTTCAATTGCTCCGAGAGCACCTTTTCCAGATTATGTTTCTTTTTTAATGTTTCTTGTATGATGTACCGTATGAAGTCTTACCATTCTCTGCAGAGGCTGGTGTGAAAAACTCAAAACCAGCCTGCTCCCACTGTGGAGAGAGAGCCTTCTTTCTGCCCTTCCTCCTCTGGAAGCGGCGAGCAAGGAGGAGGAGTGAGACTGTACCAAAGGCAGTGGCGGCCACTAATTTCTTGGTGCCTGTGCTGACACTCACCTTGAAGAGATAAACACAGGAAGAATTAAAAAAGAATATTGAACAGTGTTTTCACCTCTTCTCTGAATGAAAAAAAAAAAAGAGTAGAAGCTTACAATTGTCCACATATATATAAAAAAAGATTTTCTTAAGCATTTAGATTCGACAGTCCCAAACTTATCACCAAGAACTTTCATGTTTCTGCTTTGTTACAAGTTACCTTTTACTTTTAAAACAAACCGCTTTACATAAGACTTGGAGCAAAATCTTAATACATGTTTACACTGAATGATTAGTATACAAAAAGAGATAAAACTCTGAAGAAGATGTGGGCACTTCTCCTAGAGACATATAACCTCTAGATATAGTGACCTGAAAAACCTGCAGCCCAACAGACCACACACCCTCCATGAGCCCACACAGCTTTCCTGTCACACCTCCACTCTGTGATGGACTTTGACACAGTCTCGTCTCCCTCCACATTAGAACATACTGAGACCTCCTCTGCCTCCACCTCCAGCCTGTTTGTCTCCTGCAGTCAGATGAACAAACAACTGGAGAGAGTGAACTGGAACAAGGCTGCAGGTCCAGATGGTGTCAGCCCCAGGGTCCTGAAAACCTGCTCAGAACAACTATGTTGGATTCTTCAGCACCTTATCAACACCAGCCTGAGTCAGAAAAGAGTTCCTGTGCAGTGGAAAACATCCTGCCTTGTTCCAGTAACTAAAACAACTCCAACATCTGAACTAAATGACTACAGACCAGTCGCCCTAACATGTCACATCATGAAAGTCCTTGAGAGACTGTTATTGACTCACCTCAATAAGCAAGTAAACACCTTTCAGGACTCATTACAGTTTACATATTGTAATGGGCTTGAGGTTGAAGACGCCATCATCTACATGCTTCAGAGAGCCCACTCTCATCTGGACCAATCAGGCAGCACTTTGAGGATCATTTTCTTTGATTCCGCAAGTGTTTTTAATATAGTTCAGCTCTGTTATGTGAGAAGCTCCATAAAATCCAAGTGGATACCTCCACAACCACCTGGATTTATGACTACCTAACAAACAGACCACAGTTTGTAAGACTGAAAAGTTGTGTGTCTGAG
>JBBBVU010000008.1:22839150-22853998 GCA_037177055.1 Atherinosoma microstoma
ATCTATCTATCTATCTATCTATCTATCTATCTATCTATCTATCTATCTATCTATCTATCTATCTATCTATCTAATTAGAAGGACTTTTTTGTTTATAAAATCTGCTCATATTTAGCACTTGCAGCAAAATGATGAACCAGGGACATTCGAACCATGAATACCTACTTCAATGTTGACAATAATTATCTCCGAAAACTTCACGGTTTATATTTATATCAAGAGTCCCCTTTCTGTTTCCAGTCAGTTTACTAATTTAAATAATACTTTCAAAGTCAGTGCAGTGACTTACATTTAATTACGGCTCCATCATCTTTTTAATCGATTTAAAATGAACACCTGGAACAGAGCAGCGTAGCTAGCAGCAGTTGACTTCAAAGTAAAGATTATGACTGGAATAGAAAAAGAGCATTGAAATCTGTTTGTAAAGGCTCAGACGAACCAAGCGTGCTTCAAAGAACTGGAGCTGATGGAAAAAACAGCTGATGTGTTGCTTCACCTTTCCTCAAGTTGTTTTAATCATAGCAGCCATCTGAAGAGGAATAAAATACATTTCTTCCATTTGATTTTCATCTGCTTCAGCTATTTGTCATCTTTTGACTATAACGTTTGCAGCAGTGACCTCTCCAGTGTGTTAAGGAGGACAAGAACATTTCTATCCTCATCTAGCTATGTTCTTATTGATATCAGGATCCCTTACTGTGACCGCTTGCAGCAGTGTAGCTCTTGGATTGACTGAAGCCACTAATGTAAACAATATTTTCACTCAGCGATGAGTTGCACACAAGCTCCACCTAGCAGCATATGTCCTGCTAAACCTCATGTGGTGCTGCTCAGATGGACACCAGTCACTGCAACAATATCACTCGTTAATACCGATCGCGGGATTATAGGGGTGGAGTGACTCAGCTTCGGGGGGGTAGGCAGAATAGGCTGCTCATACATGATTTAAATGTTTTCAAAATGTGAAATATCCCCCTTCCATGTAAATGCAAGGGTGGGAAGGAATATAATATGAGGTGAAGCGGGCAGGTTCACGCTGAGATGGAGAAAGATGCTCCTACTAGTGATCGTTATTTACATCCCTGAGCACATGGCAACCAGGACTTGCTCATAGCTCCTCTGGCATGCATTTAATTGTGCTAGTTTCTTAAAATGTAAACAAGCAAAGGCCAAGAGACAGGGTTCTAGTAAATCGATGGAAGGATTATACCTCCTGATAAAACATTATGGCAAAGGTGGTTCCAAATCTGGGAAAATGAAAACAGACATAAGACCAAGAGTAATAGTGGGATACGTAGATATAAGCTTTTTTTTTCCAGAGACCACAGCAGCTGAACTAAAATGCACCAAGTTGCCACTTTCTGAGCTCTTTGTGTAAAATATTAATCCCTGAAATGGAATGGTGTTGTAAAACATGCAGACACTTTCTACCTGCTTTCAAAATGTACAAGTATTTGATGAGAGGCTTGTTTTAACTTTCTGGTTGTGCTCCGTCTCCTTCAGGCCTGACGGGGCTGAAGAATATAGGCAACACCTGCTACATGAACGCTGCCCTTCAGGCCCTGTCCAACTGGTGAGACCTCTGTTTCCCCGTCCCCCCCCCCCGTCTACCCCATGTATGTCTACCCCGCATCAACCTCTCTCTCTTTTTTATGCTCCCTGATCTATTTCCTCTAGTTTCTTACATCGTCGCTCACCGTTTTTCCACCTTTTTTTTTTTCTTTTTCCAGTAGCCATTTGCTGCTACAGACTGAGAAATGACCACGGTTGTGTTCATTTGGGAGAGTAATGGCTAAGTGAGAATTGGTGCAGTGCACCATTTGATACGCCAGAAATGGCCTTTTGTAATTCCCTGCAGACTCTTCTGTTACAAATCAACCCCAACTCTCTCCCCATTTCCTCTACTTTTTACTTTCACAGTTCCTCTTCCAGTCTGCCACTTTTTTATTATTTTCTTGAAGAGGCAATTCATCTGTTTAAATTAGAGCTTTGCAGTAAAGTCCAAAGGTGCCTCATTACTTTACTTTGTATTTTTCCTTTTTGTGTTTTTATGAAACATAAAGCACAACAAAGTTAGTTTTACTTTTTCTAAAACCATCCGCCCACAGGTTTACAATTTTTTTTAAAATAAGTTAATGAAGCCAACTCTGGTACAAATCAAAAATAGTTAAAGATGTGGGTCAAAATTTGCAATCTAAATCATGTTCCAAATATAGAAGGATCTGAGTCACACAGCTGCAAGAGGAGGGACCTTTTTCTGAAACTTTCCTTTGATGTCTGTTTGTGTGAGAGCTGCTCCTCTCAGTTACTGTCGGGTCATTATTCAGTCCAAAGGACTTCTTTCTTGCCCGAGGAAGGGAACCCTCCATGTCTTATTCATTCGGTTCTTCGTCTCTTTCTTGTGAATTTCTGTCCATTCTGTAGCTGTCAAGTAAAACCCCCTCAGCTGTTTTTCTTTCCAGTCATTGTGATGTCCTTCAACTCTCGGCTGTGTGGGGAGTCTTCTTGCATGGGAAAGTACATGTCAGAATTTGTGATACCACCCTGCAAGTGAAATAAGAATTTAATGAAATGAATGAAAAATACAAACTCGAGATTGCATTGTGGAATTATTTAGTTTTTTATGCAACGTCTGTATATATTATGATAAAAAGATGTATCATTGAGTGATCAAAGTATGAAAAATGACAATAACAAGTATAAAACAAAAAATTAGGAATTATAAATCTTTTTGGTCATCATTATCAGACAGTATCTGTTTTTTTTTCTTTTTAAAAAGAAGAAAATATTGAGTAAAAGTTTTCTTTTTTCCTAAACTCACCCTTTTTTCTCATTGCAGCCCTCCCTTGACGCAGTTTTTTCTCGAATGTGGCGGCCTGGTGAGAACGGACAGAAAGCCTGCTCTCTGTAAAAGCTACCAGAAGCTGGTTTCAGACCTCTGGCATAAGAACAGGTTGTTGTTTTTTTTTCACTCTTCCAGCTCTTACTGCAGTCAGTCCTCTTTAAATGCATACACATCAACACATTTACCCACAAGCCCCATTTTATGAGTTCAGATGCCATTTTTAGTTCTGTCTGAGTCATATGTGATGACAGAGTGACAGTTGCCTGTCGGAATACCATTTTTTCCTCCCACTACAATCTAAAGTGTGATTGCACCTGTAGACTCTTAAAGCAGACTGTGTTTTTCTCTTATGACAGACTGTCTTATGTGGTCCCGACCAATTTGTTCCAGGGGATCAAAGCAATAAATCCCATGTTCAGAGGGTACTCTCAGCAGGTGAGTCATCCCAGTTGAGGAAATAGATGGGTATGATAGTTGTTGATACATAAAATATCTTATTTTGAGGCATATTCAACAGTATTTTTTTATATGTTGCTGTAAATTGATCAGCCGCTGTAACCTTTTAAGATCTGTGGGATTTTTTTTCGGCTTGTTAGGGTGCTTTACAGAGAAATTATTATTATAAGAATTACATTGGCTTGAGCTCAAATCATTCTGATCAGAGAAAGTTTCATCCGCTTACAAGCTCAAATATAATTACATTCATAAACACACAAAAATCCTCACATTAGGGCCTCAAATGCTTGATTTGATTCCATGCGGGGCTTGAAAGTGAAGTTAATCCATTACAAACATGAGGGATTTTAAGAGATGTTAAACTGAAGCACTCCTTGTCTTTAGCCAGCGTCTGCAAGAAAATGGTTTTATAAGCCTGAA
This sequence comes from Atherinosoma microstoma, assembly GCA_037177055.1. Lineage (NCBI taxonomy): Eukaryota > Metazoa > Chordata > Actinopteri > Atheriniformes > Atherinidae > Atherinosoma > Atherinosoma microstoma. Next base: position 22,842,872 of record JBBBVU010000008.1, read on the forward strand.
GAGTGAAATGATAAATCTGCCTCTTTCCTCTCTGCTCGCCAGTGTTTGTTTAGAAGAATTAGCTGAGGAATATTAATTTGTCACGCCATGCTGGGCTGCACAGCTCTGGATTTAGAATTGCTGTGGATGAAGTTAACATTCGAGCTCCTGGGAAAGGAGAGTTAATTTGGCTACAAGATGGAGATTGGATTTCTGAGGTTCGTTAAGTTTGATTACACATTCATGAGTGTTCGGTTTCGGATTTTATGATCCAGAATTGGGATGAACAAGGAGGTGAAATGGTGTTTGTGTGTAATTTGGTAGATTAGCTAAGGGAAACCTTTACTCTGTTTTATATTTTGGTAAAAAGTATTTCCTGAGTCATTTTTTAATGTCCTTTTCAGTAACAGGGAATGAACTATGTGTTACCCAGACAACTGTAACAAAAATAGAGGCAAAAATCTCTTATCAGCAAGACATAATTTGTGGTTTTTATCCCACTGGACCTTTAGGACTCCCAGGAGTTTCTGCGCTGTTTGATGGATCAACTTCACGAGGAGCTCAAGGATTCGATGCCTGAGCCCTATGACCAGTCCAGCGGCATCGCCATGGACGACGGCCCCGAGGAGGATAACCACAGCCAGTCCGATAATGACTTCCAGTCATGCGAATCCTGTGGCAGCAGCGAGAGGGCCGATAATGATGTGCAGGGTGGGAACGTTCTCATGGAAGATACGAATGAGGCAGAGATGCTGATTCCTGAGCATGATGAGATCCAGGCCAACAGGGAGTGGCAGAAGGAGAAGAACATGATCAATGATTTTTATCGCTCGGGGGTTAACGGTGTAATGGGTGGAAGCACCGGGGCAGACATCGACAAAGATGTTGACACCACCACTGATGCCACGCCCATTATTAGCAGCCAAGGAGCCATCAAGGTTCAAGGCAGGACATCAGGTAAGAATATAGATATCTGACTCGCTAACACTCTTTGTTTCCTTTTGACATTTAATATTCAGTTTACAAACTAAAACCTGGTCTTTTTGTCACCAGATTGCTTTCCAGATATCCAAATTTCCAACAACACTAGACCACAAAGTCCAGTCCCTATGGAAGGACATATTCCCAAAATGTCCAGCAGCCCACCCAAAGCTGCCTCTGGCTGGCCCAGCCTGAATCCCGCTCACAGGAAAGGTACAGAGCTTTTGTTGGAAGGAATTAAATGGCAAATAGAGCCGCATTATGAGACGCAGTCATTTTTAAATTGAAACCTGGAAAGTAACAATATCCCCCGTCTATCTTTGCTGACTCTTGTGTTAGACATACTTAACTGTAAATCAGTATTCTCACATTTCCGACTCTGCCCTCCAATAGCAGTTACCACGTTCACCCCGACAAAGAACAAGCGCCAGAAGAAATACCGCAGTGTCATTTCGGATGTCTTTGATGGGACCATTGTAAGCTCAGTTCAGTGCCTCACCTGCGATCGGGTTAGTGTGACTGACTGTGTTTTTGTTCTTTGTGTACCATGATGTGTTGCACCTCTGTGTCCTCACCGGCCTTGGGAAATAGATAAAAGGACACTGAAAAGAAAAATCAGATCTCACTCCACTTTGATGTTTTTATACGTTCCCGATAATATAATTTTGATTGTAAGGATAACATTCTGCTAGGTTTCATTGAATGAAAACAAAAACTATGTAAAGAGATGTTAAAATATGACCATAGCTAAAACCCAATTGTCTGTAACTGTCAGGTGTCTGTGACCCTGGAGAACTTCCAGGATATATCGTTGCCCATTCCCGGGAAGGAAGACTTGGCCAAGCTCCACTCATCCACCCACCAGACGTCCCTGGTAAAAGCTGGCTCCTGCGGGGAAGCTTATGCACCTCAAGGCTGGATAGCATTTGTCATGGAATACATCAAGAGGTGTGTGTAAAACATGCACTGTAATCTAAATCACACCGTAAACACTGGTTGGTGTTTGTTTATTTTTGTGAAAAATAAACATGTTTGTTTTCTAGTTGGTTCTGGGGTCCGGTGGTTACACTACAAGACTGCTTGGCAGCTTTCTTTGCCAGGGATGAACTAAAGGGTAAGCAAAAGGCTGGAAAAGGGATCTGTTTCTAACAAAAACATCAAAATTGATGTCTAAATAACCGTGTGTTCATTGTTTCCTAGGAGACAATATGTACAGCTGTGAAAAATGCAAGAAGTGAGTAATTTTGACGGCATTTGCTTGAGAATAAACAAGATGATTTATTTCACAGTAATAACAGAAAACAGTGACACGACCTGTGATGATTTCCACTCTCTTTTTTTTTCTTCTTCTCTGCTTTTAGATTACGAAATGGGGTCAAATTTTGTAAAATGCAGAATTTGCCAGAGGTACACACAACTCTAGCTACACATATGAAGAAAACTGCATCCGTATCCATTCTGTCAAAGAGGATTTTTCTCTAAAATGACTGAATTGTATTTCTCTCCGCTCCAGATCCTGTGTGTTCACTTGAAGCGCTTCAGACATGAACTGATGTTCTCCACAAAGATAAGCACCCATGTGTCTTTCCCACTCGAGGGCCTGGATCTGCAGCCTTTTCTGGCCAAAGACGGCTCCGCCCAGACCACCAACTATGACCTGCTGTCAGTCATCTGTCACCATGGCACTGCCAGCAGTGAGTGGGAACAGTCACTCCCCTTTCTGTATGAGACTAGGGCAGCTGCCATTAGTTGGCACATATGAGCATCCTGCATTCATTAGCCTGCACATAAAATTCACACGTACTTGTCAAATTTTTTGCAAATGCCGTTCTCACACGTCCTTCCCCGTCTGATCCCAGGTGGCCACTACATAGCGTACTGCAGGAATGATATGAATAATCTTTGGTACGAATTTGATGACCAAAGTGTGACCGAGGTCTCTGAATCCTGTGTCCAGAATGCTGAAGCTTATGTACTTTTCTATAAGTAAGTCAGCACATCAGACATTTTTTTTTCTAACTTTCGACTCCACGGTTGTAAACGAAAGCTCATTTGTCACTGCAACATTTTTAAAAATTCTGAATACTGCTTTGATATTCTCACGTCTGATCAATGTGTCGTTTCTGTCGCAGAAAGAGCAACGAGGACGCAGTGAAGGAACGTAGGAGGGTGTCTGGCTTATTCAACATGATGGAACCCAGCCTTCTGCAGTTCTACATCTCCCGCCAGTGGCTTAACAAGTTCAAAACCTTTGCTGAGCCAGGCCCCATTTCCAATGATGACTTTTTGTGTGTACACGGAGGTGCGTATGTCTTACTAAAACCACTCCAGGGTCAAATTGACCTTTTACATTTTTCTATGTTTTGTGGAAAACAGTGGTATGCCATCTCTCAATATAGTCTTTGCTTTCATCTTTGGTGTGGATTATGATTTAACTTTTTTTTTTTTTGCAGCACAACTTCAAAGGGGGGGATTTTACTTTGCTTTGTGCAGATGATCCTTCTTTCTTCTTTTTACTGCAACTCAATTCTGTCTGGCTCTGGAAATTACATTAAATTAAATGAAGCAGGAAACAAAAAGACGAGTGAAACAGCAACAGAGGATGTCTTTTATAGCGTTTTCTTCCTTTGCTGTCACCAGCTCATAAGCACGTAAACCAGCTTGTCTAGTACATAAGCAGAGATAACATCAGTGCAGTGAAACCCAGGTTGCTTTGTAGCAGAATGACCTGTTTTACTATACAAGCAAGTCTTAAAGTATTACAGCTTGTTTTCACTCTTCAGTTTGAGTATGCTGTCAGAGATGTCCTTGGCACGCTGTGGAAACATGAGTACCCAGTCCCTTCTGCTGTAGCAACGCTTTTCTGCACCTTTTTGACATTCTGGTGTCACTCTGTTGTTTCTTATGAAATCTGGGTCTTTGCTTGTAAATCAATAAGAAATTCATAATGAAATATTCAAGGAGACTAGTGTATATTTTATGCCTGGAGACGCCACGTTGTTCTCACTTCTCAAGACGAACCAGTTTGATTTTTACAGACAAAGACATTTATAATGTTCTGTTGTAATTTTTGTCTCCATCGGCTCGAGTACAAGAATGCTTTGAAAGTGATCATTAATGTATTCTTAACAGATATTTTAATTATCGTGGTTCTGCAGTAGGGTTTAGGCTCAAAGGAGCTTGAGAGGGGAATCTTAAAATTTTTGATGAAAATGAAAGCGATCTGTCTTTTTTGGCATTTAAGCCCTTGTAGGTTACTCCAGCTATTTAAAAAAAGATTTCAGAAGAGACTGGAAATTATTGAAGCATCTATTATATATGTTATATTGGATTTAATTAGAACCTGTCTGTAATTTTCTAATCTTTTGGAAAGCTACATTCAGAACCAAAAGCAGACATTAAATGAAGAGATTTTGCAGGCTCAGTACTACTAACCATGAGGAGAAAACTGCGATGTAATGGAAGTGATGGTTCCTTGTTGAATCATTCTGTTTGATCAGTTAAATACACCTCACTGACTAGAAGTATCCATAATATTTCACAAGCAGTTTTCCTGGAGCTGATTTTTCTTATTCTTTTTTATGACTTGAGGGCTGTTGGGAATCCACTGGGGTAACATGCACACAGCCATTACTTTTCAAATGTCATACCTGATGTTTTAATGTGTTTCAGCAGGTGTGCCTCCCAACAAAGCCTCATTTATTGATGATCTGGTGGTGATGCTGCCACAGAACGTGTGGGATCACCTTTACAGCAGGTACGCACAACTGTGAGAGCAAAAAAAAAGATCTTCCAGTACCATTATGATTTTCTTCATAGAGTGAATTTAATTTGTATTCTTTATTTTTTTTTTTCTGTTCCGTTTCCTTCAGATATGGAGGGGGACCAGCTGTTAACCACCTGTATGTCTGCCACACGTGTCAGATCGAAATAGAGAAGCTTGAAAAACGACGCAAGTCTGAGCTGGACATGTTTGTCAGGGTGAGCATTTTCTCTCCATCCATTTCCCTGCAGAGCTGTAACGGTGACTGACCAAGCAAAGCAAGCACAGGAGACACATCTTCTATCAGACGCAGTAAAAACTGTTGTGAAGGATAATGTATTGTGTGGCTCTGTGCAGCCAGGACTAATGGGTGTATATAAGCCTATTCTCCAGTCTGTTTAACTAGTTGATAGGCCGCATGTGTTGGAGCTCTTCACCCCGGCAGTAGATGAGAGGAGGGAGCCTGATAAAAGCCTTATCATGAATGCATTGAGACAGATGCAGCTGTTAATGCCTGCTTGGTGTGCCCGCTCACACAATGGCTGCTGAGACGAGAGATAAATGTTTTGTGTGTGTGTATAGAAGAAAAAGGCTTCAGTAAGCTAACACGAAGACAGAGAGAAATGGCACTGTGTTATTTCCGAGAAAGTTGAAATTGGTGCAGTGGTGTGTGAAAGACTGTCTTCTAATTGGAATAACTACCAGAGAGAATTGATTGGGTTTTCCATCTTTTCTCCTCTCAATCCTTTCATCCTCACTTTTTTTTTCTTCTTTTGCCCCCACCCATCTACCCCTCCTCTTTCTCCTCCCCATCCCCGTAAGTCCTTTTTTCCTCCCTCTTGTCTCTATCGCTCACTCCTCCCCCACTTCCTCTCTCCTTTTCCTCCCTCTGTAGCTGAACAAGGCGTTCCAGGAGGAGGAGTCTCCGGTGGTCATATACTGCATCAGCATGCAGTGGTTTCGTGAGTGGGAGGGCTTTGTCAAAGGAAAAGACAATGGTAATTGGACTGAAGTGTCCCCCCCACCCCCACCCCGTCGCCTTATTTAAATGTCTGGTTAAAAGGTTAAATGTCTCCCATGTGACACCTGATGTGTGGTGATGATTTAATTTGATGTGGGAAAAACTGTTGATGTAATTTGATGTAGGTTTGGCTTCTAAAGCAAATGGCTGGTATATAAATTCTTTGGAATATGGAGAAAATGGCAGAAACTTTGTTATTCACAAGAAAATCCAAAGTCGGAATCTGATCAGGGAAAAAGACTGTGGATTCCCTTTTTTCTTTTTCTCTTGATTTATCTTCAAAGAATTTGCTGTAGTCTCCAGAGCCACATTTCTCCCCTGCTACAGCTAAATGAAGTGTCAAAATAGATTTTTTTTTGTTGCTTTCTTTCTTGCTTTGTATTGTCATATCTATTTATAACTGCTTGTATCTGGCATGCTTGTAAAATGCCTTTTTTAAATTTTTTTATTCTGACTTCTGCTCCTCTAATATTTGTTTTCTCTCTGTAATAAATGAGAAGTAAAAAAAATAGCTTTTTATAGTTTGACAGAAACATTTGACATTTTAACACCATCGCTCTTTCAGTCATTTAGGATTTGGAGTTTATCTCTGAAAAGATTTGGCTTGAACATCACTTATATGTATAATTCCTTCCTTGTGTCTTTTTATATTTTAGATCTGCCAGGACCCATTGATAATTCCAAGATAACAGTAAACAAGAATGGCCATTTAATTCTTAAACAAGGTATGTTTTTTTTTTTATATTGTGTCAATTTTATACTGAATATAATTTTTCATTTAGAGATTGTAAGAAGCATAAAACAAGTTAAACCAAACTGATTCAATAAATATTTTGTTTAGCAAGTCTTTTCGGACCTGTTGTGGATTTTCAGAATATTTGTAACTTTTTTTTACTAATTTGTAAGTTGTGTTTGTGCTTGCATCGCAGGGGCAGACTCGGGTCAGATTTCTGAAGAGACGTGGAACTTCCTCCACTCCATCTACGGCGGCGGTCCACTGTTGACAGTGCGGCCAAACATCAGCCATCAGGAAGCCGACACATCGCAGTCAGAGGAGAAGATTGAGGTGGAGACGCGCTCAGTTTAAACAAAGCACTTGACAGTAAACAATGGGGATAAAAACAAGAAATATAAAAGAAGCCTTTTAATTTTTGCACTTGACTTTATTTCAAAAGCATTCAAGCAAAGGACCTCATCTTTTCTGCTGTGCGACAGCCTTTGACAGAGGGATTTAACATGTCTGGAAAGGTTTTTTGTGTTGTACAAATCTGTATAAAGAGCTCTTAAATTTCTATATTAGCACTGTAGAATTCATGTGTCGGGTTGTTTTTTTCCAGAAATTAGCATTTAAATTGTGTGCAGCTAAAGAAATTCCTCTGAATGCCATATTTTCTTTTTTTCTCGACCAAATGAGCACATATATTGTATGTTCATGTGTTGCTGATGTTGATAAATCACAATACATCTTGCTGTAGATATCTCACTCATTTTTCCTGTTGTAAGAGAATATTGTCCACTGAATGGTAAGGAGAGTAAAATGTGACACTTAAAGTGATGAATATCAAAAGGTTATGAAGGGACTAATTTCTCGCTAGTCTCAGGAATGACTTTTGTTTTTTGCACTGTTCTGTATGAAGTACAAATTGGCATCCTCTACGCAGATGTCTGGTTTGTATTTGAATGTATCAGTACTGATAGTATGTTGGTTAAGATTCAGCACTTGAGTGATTTATTATGTCAATAGATTTTTTTTTTTTTGTAGAAAATATGTGGCAGGCAGACTGTAATGAATGCATGCTTAACACTCAAGCACAGTTTTAACATCACATGTAATTGCATGTAAATGCAAAGCTGCTCATAAAATGTGCACGCAATCTATCTTCACTAAATTGTACAGCCTTAGAAAGCATATTGTAATATGTAATCAGCAGCATCAGCAATCTAATTAATTAAAGGCATTATTTTTGTGTATGGGCATGGTGTAGCTTAATGTGCTGGCTGATGGGTCAACTGAATGCTGTACTCCAAACTTTTGCATTTAAGTGAGATCTATCCTGATTTTCGCTGGCTGACACTATTAAAACTTGATGAAAACATGTTGAATACTGTGCTCCCCTTGATTTTCGTTAGTGTTGGCCGATCTGGGGGATAAACAAGGGAGGGAAAATAAGTCAATTACACCAGAGTTGTCTATGATTTAAAGTGTTTATGATCGGTCATAAATTGGGCAAGGTGACATCGAGGGGTTTTTGACCGACAGTACTGTTGGCAGGGACAAAAATGTACAGGATAGTGTTGCACTTTGACGAGAGCGGCTGAGTCGGCTCACACCCCGACTAGTTGACTGGATTGAAAACATGGCTGCGGCCGAACGTGCAGCAAATTTACGGAAGTGAGGTATGTGTAATTCTTAAGCTTCAAAAGCTTTTTTGAAGTGTACCTCCAGTTGGGTTCTTGTAGTAAAACTAATGCAACAACTTGAATTTTACTAGTCTACCAAAAATGAGTATGGACGTAAATTTTGGCTGCACACTAATACATCGGCAAAGTTATGCGCGGAACAATCGGCTAGCTTGGCCAGCTAATATCAGGCTGCTGCGGTTAGCCGCTGGTGCTAACTGGTTAACTGTCGTTGGGCTGCTAACCATGCTACTTCTGTCTTTACGCAGCAACAGAATTATAAACCTCGGTGAAGCAGTGTTACATGTTGTGGTATGGTTGCAGCTAACGTCTGAATTATCTGTGGAGCTAGCTAGCATGTGACCAATGCAGGTAATGTTAACAGACTGGAAACTAATCAAAATTCCAATTTTTCTCGGCACGATGCATTTCACTGGAAAACTAGCTGACAAGAACTAGCTAAGGTATCATTAGCCAACTTAGCTAAGTAGTATATTTCAGCAGAACACCCCAAAAAAAAGAAAAAGAAAGAAAAGAAAAAAAGATTGTAGTCTGCTATTCGAATGAGTGACATTCGGAATGTGTAAGGTAATATTTTATTTCACTTGTGCAACAGTCTGTGCTTTGGTTTTTTTAAGCGTTAATGTTTCATATTTAGCTTCCCGTGAGATCTAACGGTAAGTTAGTTTGCTAAGGTTAGCCCGCTAAACGACATGCTAATTCAACTATGGTTAGCTTGGAAGTTGGGCTGTGCTAACGTTTAGCTTTAAGGACAGCTCCATAGACAAGTCGAGTGGTCTTGCATGAACGCAAAGCTGGTACTTAGATTTTAAAGTTCACCTGCTGAAAACTAGCGTTAACCGGCTACACGTGCCAGTACGGTGGTGCCTAGTCTCGCTAGTTCAACAGCATCCTCGTGCCTCCAACTTTTGTTGGTATAGACCTCGCGGCATCTGATTAGCTGGGATGTTGGGATTTGAGCGATTCTCATCGGTATGTATGCCAGCACCACTTCGCGGATTTTCTGTTGCCAGTAGGCCGTGTGGAAGTGTTGAACTTTTAAGTCGGTAATAGAAATGAGCAATACGACGCACTGGTAAAACTGCCTACATCGTTGCTGATAATAATTAAACAAAATTCTCTTCCCAAACTCAGCATGATTTGGCAACAGTTGCTTTCACATATTGATTTCAAGATGCGTTGTTATGCAGAACTGGAGTTTGCAGCCTTAACATTAAAACAGTGTTGGGTTTATTATATGCAAATGGGCTATGTTTAACATTTGATCTGTCATGAGCGTGTTGCTACCAAATCAACACGTGTTACCATAACTTGACAGCCAAACAAGCATGTTAGAGAGGAACAGGAAGTGGTTGATTATAGTTGCACATGGGTTCTGCCTAGGTAATAACTCAATGTTACTTTTACACTTAAAATTAATGGTTCAACTCGTATTGTCTTGATGTTTAAGTTGATCTTTAACAACCTTGCTAGGATTAGTGGTTACACATTAATGTGTTCTATTAAAACAGTAGTAAAAAAAAAAGCTCTGATGGCCCTTCATGCTCTGGTATTCCCAGGAAGACCAGAGATAGTTTAAAAATGCTCATGCTTAGAAGTTGGCACAGTTTAAGTATAAAACAATACAGCTCCAAATATGTTTTCTTTTGTTTATTGTTACTTGTTTTGCTTTGTTTTGTTTTATTTCCTAACATGTTTGAAATAAACTAAACTAAAATATGTAATTTGACTTAAAAACTTAGCATTGTCCACTCGCTTTTAGGCTATCAGACAGATGGCTTGTGGGAAGAAACTCCCTTTCGACCTCTCAGTCTTGGCAGCGGCCTGATGGGAGCAGGAAACTGGCATAATTATTAAACTATATCGCGATATATATCGATATAGATCAATATTTTGCCCAGCCCTACTATCAACAGTAAGAGAAAACACAATGTAACTGGTTAGGTATTTTTAGGAATAATGTTAACCATATATATTGAGGGAGCTAATGGTGCAACATACACATACTGTAAGTGTTTATACGCTACATGCTCTGCAGCTCAGGAAATCCTGGTCATTTAACAGTTCTTTGAGAAAAAGTTTTTCAGTACCTACTTAGGAATAATATGGACTGTGAAAAATGCAACCCACTTGCGCTCTTCATTTTACGACATTCCAGCCATTACACCTCTGTCATGCATGTTTGACATTAGTTTGAGCTTGAGCTTAGGTCAGGTAGTCAGATTTTCAATGCAGTGATAACTTAGTTTCCATTGTTCATGGGCACATAACTTACTGCATATTTTCAACAGTCAATTGATAGCAGCTTTAGACTGATTTTATTAATTATTGATAGCGGCTTTGACAGTTCAGTGAACAAGATGTTAACTGTCAAGTCAGTTGTGAGGAAATATTTCATAGGGTCCTTCAGTTTAATTGTAACCTTAATTATTTTGATGTAGTGATTTGTTGTTTACTTTTTTTTCATGACAGATCCTATGATCAGACTGGATTAGTTTTGTGGGACTTAATTTAAGAATGATTGCTCTGTAATAAAAACACACACCCCTCTCCCCTCTTTCTGTTTTTCTTTCTCAGCCTCTTTCTCTCTCACTCTTTGCATGGACAAATCACATTAGCTTTCTCAGCTGGAGTCTTAAGTGGAGTGTGAGTAATATGTGCATATGGTACTGCTTGCTCCAGGTCACTGTTGTATTCGCTCCTTGCAGGAATATTATCAAATGTATTTGTAACCAAGGTAGCCTTTGGCTTGATGATGCTGTGCTTGTAACCTCTGGAAGAGGGGAGGGAGTGCCCCAGTATAGGCAACAAAGAGCTTTTAAATTAGTTTTAACAGAGCTGAACTCACTGATTGATGTACTTGAAATTAACGTAAATGAGCACTTTACAGGGCTGTACAGTGCGAGCGTTTCACTCGCATATGCGCCTAAAAATAGATCGGTGCGAGTGCAAAAAATAAAAA
>JBBBVU010000008.1:22856841-22913176 GCA_037177055.1 Atherinosoma microstoma
GCAGCAGGAGTCTAAGCCCGACACAAAGCAGCAGGAGTCTAAGCCCGACACAAAGCAGCAGGAGTCTAAGCCCGACACAAAGCAGCAGGAGTCTAAGCCCGACATCAAGCAGCAGGAGTCTAAGCCCGACACAAAGCAGCAGGAGTCTAAGCCCGACACCAAGCAGCAGGAGTCTAACGAAGATTCTAAGCAGGAGTCAAAGCAAGATGTCGAACAGGATGCAAAGCAGGACATTCACTTGCAAGGTAGCCAGCAACAGGCCCTGTTGCAGGGAAACGTAATTGACACCGGTGCTTCTCAGGCTGAGGCCGATCAATGGACCAGCTCCAGGAAGAGGACCGTGTCCTGTTTAGAAAAAGACATTAGCCCCAAGAATTCCGAGAACTGTGACACAGAGAAAGCACTGCAGGACGCCTCTCCTCAAATCAAAAGGGCCAAGCGGTGCTCTCGCTCTGGAGAGTCTCAGGGACAGGAGGAGGACCAGGGGCTTCTGAAACATGAAAGTCTGGTCTCCGTCCCAGAGTCTAGTAAGGAAAACATGTGTGAAGACTTGCTAGGCCAAAACTCTACTAACACAGCACCTGTCTCTCCTGTCCTCAGTAAGCAGGAAGGAGAGTTGATAGGTGGGGAGGCAGACGATGGTCGTGTGGAGTGTGATGGGGCAGTTTCAACCCATTGTGTTCATAAAGCTTCAAATGGACTTAAAGAAAATAAAGCAGAGGAATCTAGTACACTCACCGAACAGTCTAGTGCAAATCCCTCCTCTGTCGCTAGCTACCCATCGCTGCTCAACGGCAGTCAGATGGGGGCTTCCTCATCCCCTGACCCCTGTGTGCCTTTTAGAAACTCTGTCCATGGGCAGATGGAGGTCTGTGGCTCAGAGGAATCACAAGTCTCCTCTGCTCTAACATTTGAGGGTCCTCCAGAGGATACTGTTCCTGAGTTGATAGTGGCAAAAGAGCAGGAGGTGGAGGAGATGGAGGTTGATGTGGTAGGTGAGACTCTGTGTCTGGCCCATGAGGAGCAGGTGACAGAGAGCGAGTGCGACAATGGCCGGTTGCCATCACCGGTGCAGGAAGCGGCTGCCTCCACTTCTTCTACTGCTATCAATATGAACTGTTCCATCAACAACAGCAACTCAGGAGAATCTACTCCCCCACTAACAACACCCCCCTCCCCAACAGAGCCAGGTTGCAACCCCTTGATACCCAGCATGTCCCATTCTTTCACAGAGCTCTATGAACACAGATACACCCTGCGGACTTCACCCAGGAGAGTTGCGTCTGGTGGCAAAATGTCCCCCTCCAAACCCAACTGTCCTCCCACAGACAATGGTCCCTTGAGGGAAGAAGGGGAAGTGGAGGAGGACTGTCCCATATTGGAAGAACCCGTTTGCTCGAACTCAGTTGACTTCTCCAGTGAGGGGCCAGCCTCCATGAATCCTGGTGACAGGGCAGGTTATAAGGATGGTGGCTTTATGCAGGGCAGAGACACTGATGGCAGCAATGAGCTAACTCAGAGCCACACCGCAGAGGAGGAGGAGGAGGAAGAGGAGGAGGAGGAGGAGGAAGAGGAGGAGGAGGAAGAGGAGGAGGAAGAAGAAGAAGAGGAAGAGCCAGACGTGTATTACTTTGAGTCAGACCACCTGGCTCTTAAACACAACAAAGAGTATGTGGGAGCTCCCCGGGGATTCTGCTTAATCTGTTGATGTAGCTCTCACGTTCATCATTGTATTTGTGATTTTTATTATTTCTGTTCTGTAGTTCTGAATGAATCACAGGTGCACTTGAAGTGATGAGGATCTCCTTATTCTTAAAAAAAAAAAGAAAAAGATATTTTGAAAATGCTAAACATAGTAAAATCTAGTGTATTCTTATGTAGGTTCGGGTTCGGATATTTACCCAGCAGTGATTTGGGCTTTATCATTAGCTCTTTATGCTAATGTAATTTTTAAAAAACATAATTTAGCTTCAATATGATGCTTATTATTATTACACTGTTTATTTTCTAGGTCAAAAAATTCATAAATAATGATGATAATGGACCACAGTAGTACTAGTACAACTTTCTTAACTGTTGTAGTCTAATTATTTCAGCATTATATGAGAGAACCATGTGAGTGCTGTAATCTGGTGGGCAGGTGTTGCACCCCTGCTTGGTCACAGGCAAAAGTCTGCAATGGCAATCGGGAACACAATTAGAGGCGTGTGCAACAGTGATTACTTGCATGCCCTGGGCTGAGTGACTGTAGGTGGCAGTCAGAGTCTGGAGGCCCGTGAGGTTGTGTCCATCTCCATGTCAAAAGCTATACACACCTGTCAGCCATAATGTTATCACTGACATAAACTTGAATATTATCTTATTTCAAAGCAGTGTTCTGCTGGGAAAACTTACTTCTTTGTATTAGGTGGATATTATTTAACACCCAATTAATACCCAGACTTAAAATAAATAAATAAATAGGGGAGGCCTCCTCCAGCAGGATTGTATCGGGTCCTACAAAAACTGCTTGGGAAAGACTCAAAGAAAACAGCAGTCTGAAGTATTTACCAGGCTTCCAGATTGCACAGATGCCAATCTCATGGGATCTGTGGGAAGCAAGCCCAATTCACAAAGACTCCACCCCACAAGCCACAGGGCTCAAAGAATTTATTGGTAACATACCAGTACCTGGCATTCCATCACACACTCAGATGTACTTTTGTCCATGCCCTGACTGGTCAGAGCTCTTTTGATGTTTTTAGGAGGACCTGCACAATGTTAGGCAGGTAGTCATAATGCTAATAGTTTTTTCTTTTCTTTTTTTATCCTGTCTGGAGGTTTACATCGTTTAAATTTTTTGGGACAGCACTTATCTAAAGGAGGTTGATGCAAATATAATGAAAACAAAACACTGATTAGCCTTTTTGGTCAGCAACACTGAAGCTTATCTGGGTCTTTTCCACAAAAAAAAATTTGACATGTTTAATTATACCAGTTATTTTTGGGGCTTTCTCTGTAATTGAATGATTTTGGTTGGCTTCTAACAATAGCTTCTGTCCTATTATTTAAAATGTACATGTTTGAAAATTGAATTTCCACCTTCAGTTTGATGTGATTGTGTGAATCAACTTCCAGTTGTTTGTCTCCCAAATCCTGAGAGAAGTTTGGATGTTAAAATGACAGGGCTGATTGCTTTGGTAATCTCTCTTGTCTGCAGCAGGACTGGTTGTATACGAAATGCAGTTCTCCGTGTTGACCAGTGTTTGTAGTTTTGTTGTTAGTTGTCATACAACATTGGGATATTAATGCTGGTGGACAGGTCCCTTGCTGTGCTCAGTCAGGCTCTGCTGACTTCTCTGTGGCAGGTCATCAGATTTGTGATTCATTTTCACAGGAGGTGGGGTTGAGTTTTTCTGGGTCTAGAAGCATCATCGCCTGACGTTTCTGTCTATGACACCACTATTGGCAAATGTTTCAAATTTGGATAGTGGTTTTAGTCTAGGATTTCATGACTCGTATTGCAAGGTAAATCAATCATGTTTCAGTGGCATGCCAAGGTTTAGCTGTGCTGAATAAGGAGAAGTTTGAAGCCTTCAATCGGTGCAGCTAGGGTCATTTTTATAGTGTAATGATGAGGCATTTTAGAATTGATGAATGAACAGAATTAACAGTCTTTGTTTAATTTCAGTATGTCTTGTATTTGCAAGTTTGCTATAGCTTTATGTATTTTGAAATCCAAAAGCCTCATCGTCTTAATCAAATCAAATGTGGCTCATAGTATAATTAACCAGGAATTAGCATAAAAACACTTGTGTCCAGGCCAGCTTTTCATTTGCAATCGTTATTTGTCGGTGGGCCTTGGCCCCAGTAGGTGGCATTAGAACACCAGGCTTGTTCCTGGACACTTGGAGGGAGTTCAGATTGCTGAGATGATTAAAACAGATTAATGGGCAGATGATATTAATTTAAGTAGGTTAGCTTGCTTGTTGCTGCCTCTTGCAGGGATCTTGGATTAAGTCAGAAAAGGTTATAGTAGTAGTTTTGATACATGAACTGCCGCTATATGAACAAAAGAGGCAAGCTTGACTTTAAATACACTTGACTCATCAGAGCATTTTGCTTGTAGGACTTTAAACTGTAGGATAAATTTGTATCTTGTGCATTGATTTTCATTCATGTTGTGTTAGGAGAGATTGATCTACTGTGCTCTTTCAAGCACATGCATTAGGTTATAGCTCTTTAGGATGCTGTGTCATTTATGTCAATATTTTTTTGTTTGTTTGTTTTTCCACTAGCTCTATAAGGTCTCTGAATCAGTATCACATTTAGTCACTGACTAAACTCACAAACCCAGAGATTGTGAGTTAGAAAGGTCAGGCTTGAAGGTTGGCAGGTTTTAAAATTTGTAGAGAAATCAGAGGGATGGGCACAGTTACATATTAGGTCTCATTGTAGTCTATTTATGTTCTGCATAGCTGCAGCTCTTTGTGGGTTACCTCAGAGAGGTAACTCTGAAGATGTGGGTATTTGCAGAAGCAGTGTGTTGAAAAAGATACACAGTTTGCAGCTACTGCAATTATAATTGCACAGGAAGAGGCCAAAACATTTGTAAACATGTTGGTTGTAAGATAGGTAGAAAATGGGTCATGTTTTGTGCAACTGTTAGGTTTTCTGCACCATGTTGAATTATGCATGGGTTGTGATCTTAAAGTTTGATGCACTGCAGCATTGCCAGTGTCAAGTTTAATAATGTAAGCAGTCCCATCATTCTTTTCTTGGCTAACCTTTCATCCCTCTGTGCCAGTTACCAGAGACTGCTGCAGACCATTGGAGTTCTCGAAGCCCAGCGCACACAGGCCATCCTTGACCTGGAGACATTGGCACGTCACCAGAAAGAGGCACTTGCCGATCCCATCAGCTTTGTGGAGCAGCTGCAGAAACGGGTAACAAAAAAACCCAAAACAAAAAGAAATCCAACAGATCCATGCCCTTAATACACTCATACACTGAAGTGCTGTGCACACAACTTGGGAGTGCTTAACAAAGATATCAGATTCAATAATGACAGGGCAGGGTTATAAAAACAAACCGTATAAAGTATACCCAATGAACATTAATGTCACTGCAACATGAAAGGGAAGGGAAGGTCTCCTGTTGGGTGGTTTGCCTTCTGGTGTGATGTTCACTTTTGCTGTACTGAAGTTGACAGAGGCATTCAGTAGCTTTTTTGTGACCCTTGAATTTCTTTGACATTCAGGTAAATCTGGGCTTGCCGTGTCCTCAGCGTGTTGTTCAGCTCCCTGACATCGCCTGGGAGCAGTACACTTCAGGCCTGGGTGATTTTGAGAGAGAGTTCTGCGACAAGAAACGAAAAACCAGGCAGCTGAATTTGATCTTTGACAAAGGCATGTTTGAGATTAGAATTGATTTATCCCTAACATTATTAGTTTTATTTCCTATTCCTGTTTAATTTTCTGTTGCTTTAACAAAAGACAGCAGACAGACTCATCTGTCACTCGACTACAGGTTTGCCTCTTCGACCAAAAAGTCCAGTTGAACCCAAGAAGGAAGGCGAATGCTCTACCATGTACTCCTCTTTACCAATGAGTGATGCCCCAGAGAACGGCAGGCAGACGCAGGTATGCATCAGCATCTTTACTTCAGTGTTCTGTACAACGTGATCGAGCCACTGCTATATTCACAGCTGGGCTGTCTCCTAGTATATCATTAGTGTAGATGCAGAGGCAGCAGTTTTTCTCTGTGGCTCGTGAGTCACCTCTTTCTGGCAAGTCATCCCACAAATCATCAGGTTACTACAATTTTACACCTCCTCCAAACTTATCTCTTATTTTTACTTCTCAGCATATGGAAAATGGAAAATGTGAGCACAAAAGATGGTATCTATGGAAACATGACTTGCAAACCTCTTCTGGCTCACTGATTATGCTTTACTTTGTCTTTCCTCACAGTTGTATCTGCAGTAATAGTGCGTTCCAGTTGTCCTCGGAATTCCGAGATAATCTGTCCAGAAATGACAAGGCGATCTCGAAATTCTGAGCTGGGAACTTGTAATTTGCAGAGGACCCCGCGATACCAGATTTAAAGATGACTGCGCTCTGTACCACTATTAAAATGATTTATAATACATTTTGTGTCCGTTAGGTCTCTAGTATAAACAACAGCGGGTTATATTAATTAACTTGTTATGGCGGCTTACTCGTGGAAAAAAATGCATCCGTATGTGTGGTTTATAATTCAGTTATCACTCAAACTGGCTGGAGTTTTCATAGTGCACGTTTTTATGTGATTTAGTAGTTTCATCAGCATTTGTAGGCGCTCACAAATTAGTTGTTTTGGAGATATTTATTTTTTCCGAGTTGGTGCAACTGGAACGCCAACAAACTGGTAATGACGTCACTTACTCTCGTCCGCTCGGAATTCCGAGACAACTGGAACGCACCATTAGGTTTCACTGTTTATCTATAAATAGTTTGGATTAAAAGGTGCAAAGCAGTTAACTCTGAACAAAGAGCTCTTGATTTGATTATTTCCTTTGTTCCTTCTGTTTATATTGTGCCAGCGCATTTCCATTTTCCCAGAAGCCACTGTCTGAATTCTAACAGGATTCTGTTTGTCAGTCAGAAGAGTTGCTGTTTTTCTTGTGTCCTCCCAGTGACGCATCTCCACTTGCATCCGACATTCAGGCTTTTTCTGTCAAACTGGCAGATTCAGATGGCCTCCAGTTCATATGTAAAGATCCTTTCTAATGGTTGCGTGCCCATTAATTTTGTCTTGTCAATCTTTGACATGCTTGTCACTGTGTGTTCTTGACAGATGATCAGGGGGAGGATTTGTCATCCAAATAAGCCTGACACGTTTAACCAGCTGTGGACTGTGGAAGAACAGGTTAGTAGTTTATGTGTGAGAAAAGACTGGTTCACAATCATCTAAGCAACAATTAATAAAACACAATATAAACTTTTTAAAAGAATGTTTTTGTTTTTTTAATATTTGGCTTTTTACTTAAGACTCGACTTCTAAATGTATGAAGGGCCCTATGAAATCCGTTAAATTTTTTTCTAATTTCCGTGTATTCCGTGGTCAGAATACATTTGACTCTCGTCTTGCTTTTCTTGTTCATTCAGCTTAGACATCGAGGAAAAACCCTTAGATTAGAAGAGAAAGTAGATCAAACTCTCATGAGCAAATTCCATGACATTTAGTGTTTTACAACCAATGTCATTAATGTCAAATTACACGATTCCATCCACGTTTTCCACATTTCGAAAATCATAGAGCCCTATGTGTCAGTATGACTCTTACGCCTTTTCCACCATATGCTGGGTCTTGGGTATTAGATGTTTTTGAACCTTTTCATAATTCTTTTAATAGTGGAGGCAGTTCCTGTTGTTGCTTTTTTTGTGTGTGTGTCAAATATGTTTTTTATAGAACTCCTTCTATACAGTTTTTAAAAAAAATCTATTTTATACAAGAAAGAAGGGAACCACCTGTGACATTACTGCATGTTGATTTGTCCAGACAACGTAAATCCACAGTGATTGGTTAATTTTGCAGTTTGTGACGTTGGTTTATAAAATCTAACTATAACAGAGATGGCCTTACAGTGGAAGCACAGACTTTGAATTTGTCTTGTGAAAAAGTCTGTTGTTTCACAGTTTTCAGTTGATGATCTTTGCAATTTGACAGAAAAAACTGGAGCAGCTTCTTGTTAAGTTCCCTCCTGAGGAAGTTGAGTCCAGAAGATGGCAGAAGATTGCTGATGCGCTTGGCAATCGGACAGCTAAACAGGTGACAAAGACATTAGTATTATTGAAAAAAAGAAAAGATATACCTTTTTTGGAGTGATTTTATTTTTTTATTTTTTTTTGTGTATTTTTCTAAGGTAAAAAGAACTTGTTGCCTAATCTGTAAAACATCTCACAAAAGTAATGGTTTCCAAAATGGTTTGGAGCTGACAAAACCAGATTTAGGTTTCTAGTGAACTTTTTACCAGTACATTTTCCAGGTGTTGCTTGCATTTGTGTACGCATACCCTGCTGTGACACTAGCAAAACCGTCTCCATTTACGGAGGAAACAAACTGATAAATTGCAAGAGCGAAAGCTTGTCAGTGTGAAAAGGTAGATTGCATTGTAACAACCAGGTACTTGCCACTCTGCAGATACCTGGATGATATGAGTGTGTGACCTCAATTACATGAAGCAGCTGCTCCTCAGTTGGAAATGATTAATGAAGCCATTTCCCTCTTAAAACATTCTAGGTTGCCAGTAGAGTTCAGAAGTACTTCATCAAATTGACAAAAGCTGGCATCCCTGTTCCTGGAAGAACACCCAACCTGTGCATGTACACTAAAAAGGTAATTACTTCCCATTTATCAAAGGCCTTACTGTACTCTGTAACTAATAAATTTTTTAAGTCGTTGGTTTGCCCATGAATCTTACTGCTTGGTAGTTAACTCGCTGCCACCCTATTAATTTTCAGTTAACATATGACTGAACTAACAAATTACAGGTTTGTTTTTGTTGCATTTGAGAACACTTCTCAACTTTTCAGGTAATGGGGCGTGTACATCTTCATAATGTGTGCAGATATAATGTATTAGTTGGAATAGTTCAGTTTAAAATGATTGCCTGCTCCGGGTGCTGTTTCCAGGCATCCAGTAAGAGACAGCACCACCTTAACAAGCACCTGTACCGACCATCCACCTTCCTGACCTCCTATGAGCCTCCGGTCTACATGGACGAGGAAGACGAGCGCTCACATTTTTACAACAGCATGCAGGATCCTTCTGCTGATGATTCGGTGAGTCTGCAAAATACACAATGTTATTTTTTTTAAAACTTTATTAATATGTTTAAGTGTTTTTTGTTTTTTTTTCATTGAAGATTATTTTGCAATTAACCCTGCCCCCACCCCCTTTAAAAAAAACAACAACAAAAAAACCCAACCTTTGTGTCAGTGCTGACTGACCAGTCTGTGACACTTTGCTGCTTAACAAAACTAATCCTAAGCTTATGAGGTCTTTGTCCACATTTCACCCTCCTCTCCTTATGATAGTAGCAGCCTTTATGATCAGTCTTATAAGTGAAAGCTGCACGATGTGCCTTTGAGGGCTCATTTTACACTTGATGAGGCTGCACTGTGCATCATTGCATCTTTAACTTTGCAGTACTGGGCATGTGCAGTACTAACATTTTAGAACTTGCAATGATTATTATAATAAATCAAACTGATCATGCTACAACTTTTTTGCTCCATGATACAAGAAGAAAACATTAAAAACTTAATTTAAAAAACCCAGAAAGTGTGAAAGTATGCTGCTGGTGAGTGGGATGCATTCTCTTCACAAGCAAGAAGATACGGTACAGATGTAAAATAACCATTTGTCCATTTATCCATATAAGCTGGAATCATGACACTGAGTTAATTTCTTTCAGACCAGGAGAAATGAAACCTGGCTGTTTGGGCAGGAGTCCCCACAGCCACCTGTGCTCATCTTGTTCCCATGCACCAGTGTTCCCACACTAATACCATTTTTACACCAAAAGTAATGTGTTTAAATACATTTTCAAACAAAGGTGCACCTGCTAGGACAAGCAAATTAAACCCTCTCCCACTGTCAGCCGCAGTGTGTTTATTCACTGTTCCCTGGGAATGAAACGGAGCAATAATAAATGACCTTCAGACATGGACACAGAGGGCCTTCTTTTTATGGTGTTGGCAATAATTGGATTGAATTATAGGTCAATTCTGTTTTATTTTATTGAGTTAAATGGTTGGTCTCCTACAGAATCACCTTGGTCATTCTAATTTCTTTTTTCTAAATAAACTTAAATAATCTGGTTAGAATTTCTTAATCTCTTTAAACATAAATCACAGAGAAAAAAAAAATCACATTTTGCATTTGAATTTTATCTTAGGTTTTAGGGCTCTACAACCCAACTACCTCATTTACATACATTTCAGACTGGGTGAAATTGACTCAGCTGTGTTTCCATTAATGCGCTTTGTTACAGACTGTCCCTTTTAGCTCCACTTTGGATGAAAAGGAAAATGTGAACCTTGATCATTTCAACTTGTATCAGGCTGTTTGTACTGTTTTAAAATAGTTAAATTAGAACAAGGAGTCTGGCTCATTTAGTTTCTCTTTACATTTGAACTGCACATGCTCGCCATCATCCAAGCGCTGACATTTCTTCCCCCCCTTTGATGGCAGTAACCTTTAAGTAAAACCTGTTCTCCATGTCCTGCTGAGTGCAGACTGCGGTCTCCATCAGCCCGTTAACTCAACTTCTGGCCTTGCTAGTGTCGAGAAAAGTCATAAGAGGGTTGCTGGTATGGACCATAATAATTTCTCAC
This sequence comes from Atherinosoma microstoma, assembly GCA_037177055.1. Classification (NCBI taxonomy): domain Eukaryota; kingdom Metazoa; phylum Chordata; class Actinopteri; order Atheriniformes; family Atherinidae; genus Atherinosoma; species Atherinosoma microstoma. The sequence goes on from JBBBVU010000008.1 coordinate 22,867,203, forward strand.
ATCACCAGGTTGTCCTTTATTTGTCTGTGTATGCTGGTAGGAGTTAAGGTTTACCCAGGGAAAGTGTAGCTTACCATGTAGGACTGTTAGTTTCAACAAAGTGAATGTTTCACTTGGAGTCTTTTTCCTCATCTCCATGAGAAATTGGAGGATAATAGATGTAGCAAACAAAGTTTCTGTGAAGGACTAAGATTTTCATTTGTGTACTTGTAGCTGAACGATTCTGTGTGATGCTCAAAGAGAGGAAAACCTTTTGTTGGTGTGTGTTGCTTATGTTCAGCTAAAACTACACGTCTTTATACTCGCTGCAAATTTATTTGGAGGATTAAGAAACCCACATCCAGAGAGTATCATCACAGTGGTTCCATATATATGTTTTGCCTTTGCATGTTACAGTGTTCATCAGTTACCTCCTCTGACTCCTTTCTGTGTATGTTTGTCCTCCTGCACATCTAGGAAGAAGAGAGTGTCCCTCTGGAGCTGCGAAACTTACCAGAGTATAAAGAGCTTTTAGAGCTGAAGCGGCTGAAAAAACACAAGCTCCAGGAGATCCAGGAGGATAAGGCTGGGGTGCAGCACATAGGCTACAAGGTGAAGCCTTTGCATCTATACTCATCACTATGACAACACTCGATAAATGCATCTACATATCCATATGGACTCTTGTCTGTGGAGGGATTAGCTTCTTCCATCAGAGGGGTTTTAAGTTGATTAGCAGGAGCAAAGATTGTGTTCCTGCTGCATGCTGTACACTGTTTCCAACAGTCAGTATGCAATGTGCTCACACTGTGCGACAATAAACAGTACAGACTATATTGAAGAATGTTATAAGAAGAGTAGAGCCAGCTGTGGAACATTAGAAAAACACTGACCCAGATGCAGGTTGGAATTCAAATATTGAGAGTTAAAATTCTTACTTGTGACATTTTCTAAAGTATTTATGTAATTTCCAATATAAACATCGGGGATTAGGTTTTCATTAAGTTTTTGTACCATTAAATCACTTAAACTTTGTCTGTAATGCTCCATCATCCAAATCACATCTCAGCTGTTGTATGCTGGTACTGATTGTCATTCCAAGTTAAGAAGTCTGTATTGCTTTCATACTGATTCAGAATGGTGTTCTACAGATGTTGTATGTGTGTTTTATCTTGTGCAGTGTGACGTGTGCGGGATGGATCCCATACAGGGAGTGCGGTGGCACTGTCAGGATTGTCCGCCAGATAATTCAGTCGATTTCTGCTCCAACTGTTCTGACTGGTGAGATTTTACACTATCTTTAGATTTAGAGCACCTTGTACAGAAATGATGATTAGAACTGACAGAATTGGATGATCTGTATGCTAGTGTCAGCATTGCTATATGAGGTTTTTGTCAAACAGTTGTAAGACAAAATATTCCTTCAGAATGATCACCCATAAAATGTGGCCACTTATGGGCAAGTGTGGGTTGTAGAGGTGTCATTCCCCAAAAAATATGCCAAATGAATGCAGTCTGTTCTCAGCACAGCTTGGTTCGGCATGAGTGGTACCTTTCACTTAGAAAAGCACTTTTTAAAACTGGGTTTCTTCCAATCCACAATTTGTTTGGGGAGGGGTGGGGGATCCACAATTAGAGAACAACATTTTGTCATGTTGCTACTCTCACTGGTGTGGATCCCACAACATGATATCCTGAAAAAGAACAAAAAGATAACAGCAAAACATCTTCAGAAAATCTGTTCAACTTGCCAACATCTGTATTCGTGTTGATGATGAGAGCGGATGGAGAACACAAAGAAAAACAATTGAAAACCCATTGGCAAAAAATGAAAGGAGCTTGGTTTGTAGTTGTGGTCGGCCGTGGGGGGTGGGGGAGTGTATTTATGCTATTGACATCTATGTCAACTTTTAAACAGTTTTCTCCCCAACATCTCCCTTTTTTCTATATTTACAAAGATACAAACAGAAGATAATCTACGATTTTAATCATTATATTATATGTATACATCATATCTCCACCATCTTTCGCATGCGATCGATGATGTGCCACAGTGCATTCTGGGATAGTATGCTGGCAGAAGTCCACAAAAGTCACCACTGATGCATCCTCGATAAAATGGGCGGAGCAAGTACACTTCCGGGAATCTGGAGTGTACTTGACTTGTTGCGTTCTTTGAATTAGAGCAGTACTTGGACCTCAACTGATGATGTTTCAAAAGTACACAAGAACACAAGTACGGTCAAGAACATACTGTATATTGAGAAAAGGCCTAAGTGTCTGGCTGCTCTGTTGTTCGGTCTGCCTCTAAATTATGACATCACAACAAGCTTTTTAGACTATTAATGCATGGTTCTTAGATTAATTATTTTCCCCTTTATCTTCCAGTTTGTTCAAGACAGAAACTCACAAGCCGAACCACCACCTGGAACCGGTCTACCAAACTACAACTTTTCTGGACAGAGACTACTGCCTGCCGCAGAGCACAGGCTACAACTACTTGGACCCTAACTACTTCCCGGCCAACAGATGACAGGGTCCCAGGTGCCCCTAGCTCCAGGCTCTCTCCACATATCCCACAGGCCACTCTGTGCATGGCTCCATCCTCCAAGTCCAAGATAACTGCTTAACCCGCCACTAGGCAGGAAGGCCAGCAGGCAGGCAGACAGCCAGGGGCCTCAGAGCAGACCTCAGTGCTGCTGGTGGGTGGGCTGTTGGTAACTGACCTCCCTGACTTGAGAAAAGGGCGGCTATGTTGGCTACCCAGACAAAGGAAAACAAAAAAGGAGGCCCTGCTCCACCTCATCCAGGTTATTCAACGGATCTGTTATTTCAAATGATACATTATTTTTAAAAAGAAACAAAAAAAGGAAAACGAAGGCACACAACATTCCCGAGCTCTGTGACTCCAGGAGGGCTGTCCCTGTGTCTCCTCCCTTCTTTCCTCCAGTAACCTCTCTGTGCTGCTTCAAGACCGGAGGATGGATGATTGTTCTGGCGAAGCACCACCTGATAGAGAAATGGTCGACCATCGTGTCATAGTGGACTGTCAAGTCATCAACCGATACACATAGGTGGTTTGTATGTGTGTATGTGCTTTAAAATGTTTTAGCTAGGTATCCATAGATGAAGTATTTATGAGTCACGGGGTGCTGTGAAAGAAATAAAGCAGACGCTGTCCCTGGCTGCAGACTGCAGGAAGTTCTGCTGATCCACACGGTGTTCTGCAGACTTGTATGTGTTCTATGGATTGTGCACCATGTTCGAGCATGGAGCCATCCCTACCGCTCACACAACGCTGCTCTCTACCACCTCACCTTTCAAGCGCACACAGACACACTTTCATCTGTTTCCTTTTCTTTTCGCTCTCTCCACTAAAACATGTCTAACAAGAAAGCACTACAACACAGAGAGCAAGCTTCTTTTTTTATTTTTAAAGGCAGGCGAATGAAAACATGGAGAGAGAAAAACACAAAGCTGTGTTTTTTGTTTCCCTTTTTTTTTTGTTCTCCCCTTCCCCAGTGTGTGCCGTTGTTGATCATGTTGACTGTTCAAGTATATGGTAAAAAGTGAAAAGTAGCCACCGCTAGTTGCTGTGTGCCATTTAAAAAAAAAAAAAAAAAACCTTTCTTTTTTTTTTTGTTGGTAAGGCCAATGGATCTCTGAACCTGGCCGTTTTCTCTCCCTTCCTGCGTGACTCCATCGACCCACTCTGTCCTACGTTATTGATCCTCTCATTATGCCTCTAGATCTTTAATTTTGCAGCCCACTTTAAAGGTCCATTTAAAAGATTGTATTTTTATTAATCTATTTAAAAAAAAAAAAAAAGAATAATTGAGGTAGTGGTTGGTGCCTCCACAGTGGAACGACCCACACAATTTTATACACATAGATTTTGTTGTGCTTGAGTAGACAACATTTTGTATGGTTTTTGTCTCTTTCCCTCACCCCATTTGCCCGGCTTCAATATCTGTGTATAACAGTCTGTTCTTATCTAAAAAAATAAAATAATGTAAAAAAATAAATAAAAAAAAAATGCTAGAGGAGAACTGTGGAAATAAAAGTATGTGAAAATAGTGTTTCTACACCTGTGGTTCCTGTATTATTCTCCAACGTCTGTCATTAGGTCTTGAGTTATGTTGGGTTTTTCACCTCTCTGAGGAACTCTAAGACACGCATTAAAACTAATTGATTATTTACTGGGTATATAATCAATTAGTTTTTTTCCTGTCTTTTTTTTTGCTTTTTCAGAAAATGTCGCAACACTGGCTCCAGGATGTGCATGATTAAGTGCATGAAGACCATCAGTGTAAAATCATCAAACCTACTTTTCAGATCAGAAAGTTAGTGTGTAAATTGGGAGCTTTTGTTGGCATTGTTAGTGATTGTGATATCTTTTAAAAGAGATCAAGCATTTATTCCCTAAGTGTAACTGGGACTCAGCAAAAGTTAACATAAAAAAGGTAATGAAAGTTTACAAAGATGATTAAGTTAAAATGTTTCATTTTAATTTTCTTTTCTGTTATATTTTGCTCACCAACATGATCAGCTACTGATTAAAAGTTATAACACACAAGGGATTTTATTATTTCATATGACTGTAATCGTTTAACTCCATGTACACTGAAGAAGAGGAGAGGTGGGCCTTTATTTTCACTGCAGAGTTGAGACACTTGTAGCCAATCTACAACTGGTGGATGCTCCAGTTGACTTGAAATGGCGTGCATGTCAAAAACAATGTTCAACTAATCAAAATGTGGCTGGAGTTGTAGTAAAAATTTTAAAACACGGCCTCCCTGCCTGTTAATTACAAATGAAAATGGCCGAGCATCCTACTGGATAAGATCATTGGGACTTTTGCCCATTGCAGCAAGAAAGTTTCATTTATGCAAAACAGCTGAGTACATGGTAAAGTTGTGTGGAAAACAGCTGCCCGTCTGCTCACAGGCTGTTAACAGAGTTAGAAAAAGAAATGGAAAAACAGTGACTGCAACCTACAGCTCTAACCGAATTTCTTTTTTCAAATATGGAAGTTTGTATTATTCATTATTGTTCATATTATTATTATTATTATTATTATACTCTAAACGTTTGTGCTGCAGGAAATTTAATGTCATGATTCCAAGTTTAACAATGATAATGATAATTTCTTAACTTTTCAAGTAGAAATGGGCAATGTTTGACACATGTCGTCATTGCCCTCCTATTGAGAGTGTGGTATATTGGGTGTTTCATACAGTTCAAGTGAGTCCACTTCAGGACTGTAAAGGTGGAAGGTTTGAGTCCTCTAGTGACCAAATTCTGCTTAGTAACAATATGCAGTGTCTGGGAAGAGTAACCAACCCCCTTGGTGTTTTCCCTGTTATCATTTAAATCATGTTTTGGATTTATTGGATTAACATCATTTTTTATTTTATAAAGTGAAGTGATATTTAAAAGAAAAACTTATTTGAAAAAAAGTTGGTTCCCCTTTATAAAACCATTACTTTGCAGAGCCAATTACAGCTGCTGGTTGTTTATGGTATGACATGACATGCTTATAGCAGCTGGACAGGTGAGCCTCCACAATCTCAAACATTTCAGATTGAAACAGGATTTCTTTGAGAATTTCCCAGCATTTAACAGCATTCCCCCCCTTCTGACCAGTTTCCCAGTCCCTGCTGATAAAAAACAAACAAACATCCCTCACATGATGCTTGGCTGGTGGTGGTGAAGGTGGATGGCGCTCTCTGGGCAGGCTTGTTGTGGTGCCATATTCATTTATTTTGTGATGATGGTACTCTGTGGGAAATATATGATATTCTTTGACGTACCCCTGATTTGTACTTTCTACAACTTTTGGAAAGCTCCTCGGCCATGATGGCGTTGCAGACTCTGTGGCAGAGCTGAGATCATGTGACATTTAAACTGCACGTGGGTAGACCTTATTAAACTAATTATGACTTAAAGTAAATGGTGGCACCAAAGCTTATTTAGGGGATTCATAGCAAAGTCTTCTTTTTTTTTTTAATTTTCCTTCATGAAATGCTCCAGTAAAAAGGACCGGACTGGAAATGAGTCAACAAGCAGTTAATGTCCCAAGAAATAAGAGAGAGGCCCTCCAGAAGGCCTGGAAATCTATTGTTCATAACCATTTTTAAAAAATGACATAAAAGTCTGGCTGTTTGAAAGCAAAACACAACAACGTACTGTAAAACAAACATAAAAAACCCAATTCATAGTTATATTTTTGTTTAATTTGAACACAGCAGTGGACTGTACATACAATGTTGTTAAATGACAAACTTCTCAGAGGCTTTTTCTTTTGTTTGCTTTGATCAGGATACCCAACTTCTCACTTTCATCCTTTTGATGCTGTTGTTGCTGAGATCTTCTTACCAGCAGGTGGGGCTATCGGATCAGTCGTGACGCCACGCGTGACCCACCAAACCAAAACAGACACTGAGCAATACTCCGTTTAGCAAATGCACTGGCTTTATTGAATGTTAAATACCAGACTCAAACAAGAACCTGTACGATGAGCTTGTAAACATACAAATGCAGTATAATACTCTTAATTTGCCACTGCTTTTTATTTTAATTCACAAAAGGCAGTTTAAGCTTTATCTGTAAGTCTTGCATGCTTGTTACAATATAAAGCACGGCACTGTGCATGAGAGCAAGAACACACACTGAGATTTCCACTTTCCAGCAGGCAGGGAAACCTTGCTCCGCTCCTCTGGTGGAACATTCAGCATGCTCTTAGTCACAGCAGGGATTGCTGTTTTCTCTGTACAGTTATGAGCCTCGGTCCGGCAGTTGGCAGCATATATTGAGGTTGAAGTGGAAGGGGACGAAGGGGGACGCATGTGGGTGAAGCAGAAAGTGACAACCAGGCGTTGTGTCAGTGTCAGAAGCTTTAACTGTTTGCAGGTGAGACATGCAGTTCAATGAGCTGATGCAGGCGTGAGGTTATGCAGAGGGATGTCCGTGAGGAGATGGGAGAAAAAGAGAGGATCTTTTGAGGTGGGCCTGCTGGAAAGCAGAGTGAGGAGGTGTAAAGGATAGAAATCAGAAGAGGGAGCAGGACTCCATCGCATGGCAGATCTGGGCGAACACCTCATCCGGCGACCTCTCAGCATCAATCTGCAGACAGAGACGAACAGAAGCCTTTCAGAAGCTATCAGCGTATTCACTCTGAGTAGAAGACAGCAGTGTGCTGCAGCCCACAGCAGACTGATGACCTCAATACCTGTTGTGGCATTTAAGAGGACACACACTTGTACACACACCTGGCGTGGCATTTAAACCTTCAAACAACTCATTTTCTAAAAGGATGGCTCACCTCCAAACACAAAGTCTGTGATTTTTCTACCTTCCCCTTTTGTTAGTGGACACATCAGTAAGGTGAGTGATGCCCACATTGAGTCAAATGTCACTTCTAAGGTCAGAGCTGACCTTTTGGGCAACATCTTTCAGCACCAGTAATATTCCAAAACATCCAACCCTACTCTAGATGTAATTTAAATTCTTAAAATTGCTCGTTTTAATAGTAAAACTGCCCTTTTTAGTTGTAATCATCCCTGCTTCTAATGGGCATGAAGAGCTTCCTTCCAGTGATGGGAGGGACAAAGGCAATATTGTTTGCGAAACAGTACCTCAGTGTTTATTTGAAGCTACCTTCAGAATCTGCCAAGGCAAATAGCCCACAGTGACTTGTCATAACTAAGAAAATTACAGGTGAAGCAAAAATATCAGAGTAAACTCTGACAGCTGGGGAGACTGAGGAAACGCTGCAGCCTTCATGTCTGAAAAGTGAAGCCAGTTCACAAAAGCTTTAAATCTGCACTATTTCTGATGGCCAGTAGGGGGCAACTCCTATGGTTGCACAAATCTGATTGTGTAGAAACAAAATAAACAAATAAACACCTCACATTTAATTTATTACACCAGTAAATATTTTAGTCATGGTCTCGTTATTTAGTTTAGCATCTTTTAGAATAAAGCATGATGCAGATTGACATGTTTTTACTATGGTGGTGTGGATACTTTCATTCTTAGTATAACCTGTTAAAAATAAGAAAAGTAAACGTTTAAAAGAAATGATCAGTTATATCATTGCTCTATTTAATCTATTTCCACAGTCCTGGTATTGAGCAGTCCGATTCACCGTCATAATTAACAGTTCATCTGTAATCATTAACAATGCAAAAGCCAAAATTTCAGCTGTGACCAAAGTCTATTACAGAGATGTCCAATGTCTGTCTTTGAGGACCACTGATCTGCAGGTCTTAGATGTTTCCCTGCTACAACACACCTGATTCAAATTAAATGGATATCCTCAGCAGCTTGTTGTCAAGTTCTGGTCAAGTCTGTAAAGATCCCATTAATCTGAATCAGGTGTGCTGAAGCAGAAACATCTAAAACTTACAGGACAGCGGCCCTCAAGGGCCAGAACCACACATCCCTGGTCTACTCCTTTACGTTATTTTACTTAGAAAACAACTAATGAAAAGTGATCATGATAAAGAGATCAAACTGGATCTCCACTAGGCTAGAGGATTTTGTGATGGTGGACTTTGACATGTGTCTGATTTGGTGAAAATCCAATGTCCTGAAGATCAAATAAAGGCATTATAAATGCACACAACCTATTGGAGAATCTTTCTAAACTGAAATAAATGAATAACTGCTGGCTTCCAGTGACAATTCGAACTCAAGCTCGACCTCCTGTCCACTCATATTTATCAACACGAACCTCTCATTAGTATAACTGTGTGAAAATGATACATTTTTCAAGATAAAGACCAGAAGGTGGGTCACTGAATGCTTTGGTGTGTTCTCAGTGAGTAAGGAAGCACACAAGTGTTCTCTTTAAATGTAGAGAACTAAAGAAGCTCTTATGACTGCCACTTAACTCATTGACTGCCAACGACGCCAAATGGCTTCGTTGGCAGTCAAGTTACTCAAGTTGCTCTGAAAATGGCTGGCAGTCAATGAGGTAAATTTTTTTTCTCTAACTTCTGGTTGCACTTGCATGAGACTTAAAGAATGAAACTGAAATAAGTTTCAGGAACGTTTTACTTTCACAGACAGTCTTACTGGTTGTTGTCACAGCTGTGATAGTTTATTACAGTAACTTTATTGAGCTGGGTTTTCGGTGTCAAAAATAATTCATATTCTCAATCTTAACACATAAACTTTGCACACACAAAACAGGCCTTTATTTTGAAAAAATGTATGCTCTTTTCTCCTTGTCACTGCTGGAACTCAATTGTTTTGTTTTTATCATTTTGGCTTTCAATGATACACCATTCCCATGATAAAATCTTAGCATTTAGTTTGTCTAGACGATGCTGTTGCTATGCTTGCAGTTACCATGGAGGGGAGACTGGCATCGGCAAGCAAACACACAAATGTGATTTGTTTAATTGATCTCAGATGCCTGGTTTGAGCGCTAAGCGGAAGGATGATAACTGAGACATGCTGAAGTTTTTTACCAATTTCTGTGGTTGTTTGGATTTCTTTGCAAAGAATGAGGATTCTGCATTTCGCTCCAACTCCCATAAGACCAAAATTAAATTGCAATAAGCAAGCAAAAATACTTAAACCCAACACAAATCTTACCATTGCTTGAAACAAAATTATGTAAACCTATGCTTTAATTATCTCTGTGCACAAGGCTTAATAGGCAAGTAATTATGCAGATTATACAATGTAATTAATGCACAGCAAATGGAAACCTATTCATACACTGACTAAATGTTACAAATTGTATGTCATAGCCATTTAATCAGTTAAGGTTTTATACAGTAGTGCATTGAACCCCAGACCAATTTAATCTGAATCTCACTGTGTGCAGAAGCCTCTTGCGTTCATAGTGAGCGGCGAGCGCCTGGCTATTGCTGCAGAAACTCTCAGCCCTCCTCTGCAGGGTGCCTTCTTTGTCTGAGGCGGGATGGAAGCTGGAGGAAGACCTCCTGCGACACTTCAGCCGACTGGACATGGTGTCTGGAGAGCAATTCAGCAGGATCACTGCACTGGGTTCCCCAACCTGACACACAGCACAGGGAGAGGAAAGTCAGCATTTACAACAGTGAACCGACTCAGTGTATCTGTTTACTGTTGTCCATCTCTCTCAGCTTTCTCTGTGATACAAATTACCATTCTGAGCACATCATTTCTTTTTGTTGAGTGTCTCTACTTCTCTTTAAGTCCTGCCTTTACACTTTTGTTGCATTTCATTCCCATTAATCATACTGCTGCTAGTGCTGCATGACTTCCCTGACTCCTTTATCTTACTCTCTTTTTGTGGATAAGCCTCATGTCTGTTGTCTGTGTGATCAGTCTGGTGCACTTGCCTTGGCCTTGTACTCCTCCGCCTGCCTCAGGTCTCTGGGGAAGCCGCTGACCACCACACCTTTTCCCTGTCGTGCAGACAAAGCCACGGCCTCACACAGCAGCTCCAGCAGTGTCTCCTGCAGACAACAAACACAACAAATTATTCACCTTATATGTCCTAATTAAGGCTTGATGTATGATTGAAAAAACAGTAAACATCATCACATTTGCACAAACTTGAAGACAAACAGCAAACCTTGTCTCAAGTGTATGCTTGTTTATGCACAGTTGCATGTATGTGTAGTCAGATGTTGAAAGAATGAAGAGGTTTTGGTGGATGGAGCTCATTTTTCTCTTTCAGTTCCCTTGTTGGTTTATCAATCCTGCATAAATGCAGATTACTTAAAATCCTATCGCTCAAGAATCCACACTGAGCCAAAGCTGCTTGCTGAGTACCATCATGCACCATGTAGGGGCCAAACAAAAATAATTACAATTAAACAGAGAAACCTGATGAAAGTGATATTTTCAACAGGTTAATGGCATTAGATTGTATCACAATACGTTTGGACCCATCGTCTGTGTGAACTATATGAGCATATTTGAGGAAACTAAGAAAAAAAAAGGAAAGAATGCTAAACTGGCTTAAACAGGTTAACCCACCAGATAAAATGAATTTCTGGTAAGATGACAGCATAATCTCTTTACTGGACAGTTTAGGAACTGAATTTGCGAGTTTCCAATACAAATCCTGTAAAAGCAAGAACACCGCATTTAATTTCAATTTTGTTTTACTAATTTTAGCGTCTTTGAGTGTCCAGAAAAGCGCTATATAAATCTAATCCATTATTATTATTATTATTATTATTATTAGATTTCTTGAGATTAAAGTCTTATTTCTATCCGTATGCAGAAAAAGATTATTCTACATAACAGTGTTTAACAAGACAAGAACTTAAGTTTTTTATTACACAAGATGATAACACAACACAAGATAAAACAATCAAATTTAGGGTCTTCGTAGTTTACCGGTTTACTCAGAGATTACAAATACATTCATCCAGTATATTGTAAAACTTGCCAATAGTTAATTGCCAGGTAAAAATTGTGAAAGGACGGTGGCCGTCAGTGGCCAAAATTCTTCCAGACATAAAACTGTTCTCGTTTCTAAGTGGATCCAGTGGCCACAGGTGCAGTGATGACTGTACTACAGGTAACTTCTTCAAAATTGTGTACATGCGTACTGTCTTCTTCTATGGTCCTTTTAAGGCATCACTAAACCCGTAAGATAGATAAATGCAAAAGAATAAAAAAATAACTGCTATTTTAGTGAAATCTGTCCAAGAAATCAGATGCCAAAAAACCCACATTTCTGTCATTTACCCCTGAGTTTGTTACACGCTGGCTGCACCTTTAAGTGTTTCCTGAGCCATAGGTGACTATATCTTGATATGAGGGAGGATGACGTCTTCTCATGTTGGTGTGACTTCTGGCCGCTGCATCTGTCATTGGAGATTAATCTTTTATTTCAACTTTATAACATGTGGAAGTCACTTTAGCTCGAAACTAAATGACACCAACAGAGGCTTCAAAGATCTGTGCTGGCACTGTCTTGGCTTTGTTCAGTCGCTGATTATGTGGATTATTGCTCTCCATTGCAAGCTAGCTAATGCTTTCTTGATGTTTACCATCGGCTAATCATGCTTTAAGTACTTGCACTGCTGCTGCAATTACAAATTTAATTTATCTCCTGCTTGTTTAGCCATTGTATTATGACTATTTAATTGCTGCTGATATATCTGAGCATCTTGGACTGAGCTACTTTGTGCAACAACACAAAGCAGTTTGTGGCTGTTTGGGGTTGTTTTGTATGGCTAAGTGTCAGGCACAGGATTGCATTATATGCCGGACGGGTTTACATATAAGCATTTCTCTTTATTTTCTGCTTTTGTTGCAGTTGTGGTAATATTAAGTGCTCATTTACCCTCTTTACGTTCTCAGCACTGGAGATGTAACTCAAGGTACTGGAGGGTTATGCAACAGCTTCTATGCAACAGTATTATCAAGCTGCTTAACTCCTGTTTATGCTTCTAATGTATTTAGCTGCTGTCATCCCAAGTAAAGTGTTTATCTGCAGTGTCTTGAATTGCAGCATGATGAAGTGAGGCATATTTGATAGTTGTTTTAAGAGAATTGCTCAGCTTAGTTTTACCTCACTGGAGAGCAAACTCAAAAGCCAGTGTGTTTTCAAATAGTTTAACAATTAAAGTTGTAATCATGAAGTTATAATTGCTTTCAATCATCCATCCAATAGCGCCACAAACTGCAGCCTCCCATAATTACCATGATGCTCAATCAAATGTTTAGTTCTTGTCAGCAGAGTATTACAACTTCAGTTCAAAGCCATGTAAGATTTAGCTAACTAATAAACTGGCAAAGGGAATATATTGAGACAACAATAAATTTCTTTCATCGTGTTTTTATGGGGCAGCTGAGCTTAATGTGAGCGGATCTGACAGATGCAGTAGTCAGTTAAAGTTTAATAGTCTTTAAGTTCTCCAGCCTTAATTTTGAACCCTGTTTTTTAAAACTTCTATTCATTTTAAAGTCTTCTTCTGAGATGAATAGATAGATAGATAAATAAATAATAGATAGATGCATGGGAGATGTTCACAACCCTGATCTCAGCAATATACAGTACAGTGCAAAGTGGTAAAACACAGTTATTTGTTAAAAATATGTGCAAACATAAATAGAAATACAGCATACGGAGCTCCAGAGAACAGCAGAATCGAATAGAATGAACAACTAAAGGACCAGATCCATCCTTCTGTCAGGTCTTTTCTGGAATTTTTTCTATTTCTTAAGGAGATCACCTTAAGAAAGATCACTGTTAATTTCTTGTAGATATATTTTTCTTTCTTTTTGTTACTGGTGCCACTTCTTTTTTCCCCTTCCTCAACTTTTCTGAGGACACACTGCACTGTAGATGCGTGAAAAAGCAGCCAAACTTTCAGAAAACCTAAAGGACTTTTGCTCAAGACCACTTTGAAAAATTCTGAGAAAGTCTGGCTGCTTGGAAGCAAAATCTAGAGAAGTGAGAGGTGAGACCTCATCAACCAAAGCATAACCTTCTTTATTGTCTCCATATTCACTCTATACTTCTTGGAGATCTAGAAATTGCTTGTTTGCCTGCAAGTGGAATCCTCCACTAACAAGTGTACAGCAAATATGTGAACATTTATGTCGATAAAGGACTTGGTTGCCCCACGGTTTACCATGGATTATGACACTGCCACATATTGGATACTTAAAACAAATCATCTGAGGTGCATCAAATCATGAAAAACACACAAGGAAACAAGGACTTCCATCTATGATGGTGTGACAGATAATATATCAAAGTTATCTCACATCGGGGAGATCTTACAGCTGTTCCTTCATGACTGTCGGTGTGCAGACAAACAGCACACATGTGGACAGACAGGACATGATTCACAGAGAATATTAAATTGCCCTATCTGTGTTGCCAGGCAACAGAGCGGTAACAAGTCAAGCTGTCTGTGTATCGTTATTAGAGTTTTGCACTCACCAGTGATCTACAGTGTTTTATCTCATTGTGAGATAAAACCCCTAAACTCTGACGTGGGTGATTCTGCTTTAAACCTGCAGAGGTGCACTTCGGTAATCCCTCTTTGGGATTATTCGTCCTCCTTTAAACTGCTGTCTTCTTCTTCCTCTCTCTATATAACCATCTCAATCATTAAAAAAAAAAGAAAAGCAGTTTTCATGTTGGAGAACACATCGGACTTGATGTTAATGTGCAGTAAGGAGCTTAGACAGCAGAGCCTTGGTTGAAAGCAATTGAGTTAAACATGAAGTAAATCTGTGTGTGAGAGATTTCTTTTTTTCAATTTTCCATTCAGCTTTCAAATCTGTTCAGCACATCACTTTTCTAATCTTGTGATGATGGAAAGACTGAGTTAGCCTTTTCTATTGTCACTTCTACTGCATTGTTTATGTTCTGTACAAGTGGAATATGAGAAAAAAGCATATTTTACAAAGCCTAATTTGGTAGAAAAAAACATGTTATGGTAGTGCAAATGCCCCATAGATGTGTAGACTAACATTGGGCTAAATGGAAACTAAACATTTCTTCGGTGTCCATTTGAAGACATTCTTCAGATATTTGTGGATCAAAAGGGTGTCTCTGTGACAGGAAAACCAAAATATATAAGAAATAAGAAATATCTGAACACAATTTTTTGAGCACTTTATCAAAATGTCTTCAGGTGATATTTAAAGGGATACCGTGCAACTTTTGGCCACTAGGGGGACTAAACCTGTACCTTCCCACAGGCCACATGACACTATCTCAAAATTAAACAGTCTTTCTCCTTTTGGTCTCATCAGACACCGTTTTCACCTTCCTACTTTGTTCAGCCATGAGAAAAAAGTAGCACAAAGCAGAGCCCTCTGTGTTTATACAGGGGAAGTGTAAAGCAAAACGCTTCAGGTCACATGATCCCATGAGAGACGGATCCGCTCCTGCAAAGTTACAAAGTCTGGTTTCTGAAGAGGGCAGCCCCCTCGGAGCGCCGACACACGTCAAACACTTTATATTGATCCCAGAAATCATCCAAATTACACACATAAGGCTAATACTTGGGTCAAAAGTTACACGGTTGTGTAAAAAAGTTGAGGAGTATCCGCTAAAGTTTTTTATTGTTTAGATGTTTAGTCCATATGGAAACAGTGTTTTGGGAGCCAGAAAATACCTATTTTTAAAACCAGGTCCCAAAGTGAATAAATCTGAAAATGTCACTGTTTAGTTGCCATAGTTACAATCCAAACGCTACTTTCCCTGCCAACATGAATTACTGTGCATGCTCCATGTCTTCTTCTCTATTTTTGTTGGTTTTCTGGGGAAGTTTTACAGCACTTTGCAGGCCTGGCACATTGTGTACATTTTCAGTGGTTTCCAGTAGACACACACATTTCTTCAAATGATTTTGTCTTTATGGAAATTTTAAAAAAAAAAAGAAAAAAAGAAATTGATTTAGTTTCTTTGTGGATGCAACCTTAATTTAAAGCAATTTACAAGAGAGAACTACACTGATGTTTCAGTGCAAAGTGAGTAAAACAGGTACAGATGTCCAAAGTAGGGCAAATTTATGCAGTTAAGTGCAGACTTGCTGCTTTCATTCCAAAGTAATCACAACCAAATGAGTAGAAACTTTTCAGAAATTACATCTGTTTTTTTTTTTGTTTTTTTTCTAAAGTGTAAGTATTATCAGGGAACTGTTGGCTTGTCAAGAGTTCATTTTAGTGCTGTCTGTGAATCCGTACCTTGCAGTCAAAGTGGCTCTCAGTGCAGACAAAATGAATCAAAAGCAAAACAAATCCACCAGAGTTTAGCAGGAACTTAGAGGGACGGATAAAAACAAAGAACACACCAGTGGCCTGAATCCTCAGAGAAAAAAGGTTTGTTTGTTTTGTCCATAGATATAAGCTGACCATGGAGCGTAACTGGCCTTGCAAGCACTAAATCTTGAGCATTTTAATACCTGTGCTGCAGGTTTGGCCATAGATTCATGCACCAAGAACTCCAGAAAAATTACTCCATCAACAACTCATCATTTTAGGTCTCTGTAGTAGAAATTTGTTATGACCAGCAGGTTTTGTTGGGTGGACTTGATGGGTGGGTCTGTCAGTTTTAAACAGCATATGAAAATATTCACCAAGCCACTGGTGTTGATCAACATCCAGTCAACCCCCTTAAGTAAGGAATTACAGTCATTCAGCACATTTTTAATGGCTCATTTCATTAGTGAGACTTTTTAATAACCTTTTTTATCTATTTTTTTTGGCAGAGCTCTTTAATCTTTTATAGCACAACCTAGTTTTTCTTTTTTCTCAAATTAACTTAATAGTCATGTTTTTTCCTCTAGGCAGCAGGTTTTTTTTAAACATAAAGATTACAAGAACACAGTATTGTGAGTGTGGCTGTTTCTAGTTTAATTGAAAGGTTTCATAATATTAATGTTTGACGATTTTACTTAAAATGATTGTACTTCTTAACAACTCTAATTTTCTGACCAAATAGTGAACTGTTTGGGGTATAAAATGCCCCAAAAAAGCAGCATTGCATGTGTTGATATGCTCAGCTATAGTCTCATGTTAACCTGATTTAGACTTTACTGTTAATAAGGCACTGCCATGTAAACAGCATGTTTTTTCATTACTTTGACTGTTGCAGTGCTCAGTGCAGAAAAGGAAGGTAGCAAAAAAAGAAGACACACTTTTGAAGAAAAGTCGGCTATTGCTTCATGTTTTGAAGGATGTTCATTCAATTAAGATTTTAATCAGGAGTACGTTCAGTAGCATGCAACAAGAGTAAGAAGGGAACATACAATAATGTAAACAACATAATCAGAATATTGTATTGTATTATTTGAATTACTATGTAATTTTATGAGCTTAAAACTCTGCTTCTGACTTGTTTTGATGGTAAAATGACTTCCGTAAGCATATTCCTGGACATTCCTGATTCCTTGGGTTACCGCACTTGCTAGCAACTGGAAATTAATACACTGGTTGTTCTGAGCGCACTGATTCAGCAAAGAAACGCAAGACACATTATTGGTAGAAGTGAGAAAAAGAAAGAGAAAGGGACAGAGCAAGACATAAAACAAGAGTAAACATCAGACTAACTCTGGCTGGAAAGAGACAAGAGACAGGATGCAAGATGGGTACTAAATTCGCTTTCTTTGGGGGCACCAAAATGAAAAAATCAGTAGTTCAGTAGTGGAGCTTTAAGATCACAAATTGGGAAATGTTTGTGCAATATCTCTTGATATACACTGACATTCCTACACTATCATTCATCACAAAGTCAATTTGGTCATCTTTAAAAACTGATTGTCAATGAAAGTCTTATTTATAAAGAAGTCTCAGTAATGTACCCAAACAGCTGTTGCGCTGTTTTTAGAAACTGTTATCTGAGTAAACATTGTTTTTGTTGTGGACTATTTTCAGCAATGGATTAACACACATGTATTGCTCAGGTGTATTTCTTGGAAGCAGGATGGTGAATGAAGGACTGGCCTCAAAATAACCCATGGCTGCTGTTTTGCTCAAGATAACAAGTCATGCAGTGTGACTGTCTGACTGAGGAAGGTGTTTTTCACAGTTCATAACAATTATGGAGCTACAAGTCTCAGTGGAATATTCTACATCAGGCTTAGGATGCACAACTTTTTATGGGATTTATTGAAAACAAAATACTTTCAGCATCTTCGAATGAAAATGATCAATAGCTGTAACTTCTGCTTAATAAGCAGTTTACGGAGCAAGCACACAGCAAACACATTTCCACTGTTGATTGCTATTTGCCAATTCTCATTCAATATGCAAAAGTACCGAGTAAATGTACTGTCATCATAAACTCAGGTTCATATTCAACATTTTCTCATCTACTGTAGCCTATGCCTATATCTCTAACCACTTCCAAGCTACAGCCTTTTGAATTCTTGTTATTAAAAATGTAACATTTTCTTTGAAAAACTCTGGCACCTAATGAGCTAATATATTAAGGAACGAAGTAAAAAGGGAACTGAAAAAGGCTAAGGTGTAACTCTAAAATAATATAGGATCAGTTTAGAAAACTCACTGGGCACCACCACAATACGGCTGAAACACTAAACTTAACTTGAATGGAAAGCTGACCCAGGAAAGTAGCAAGTGCTCTTAACCAATACTGATTCTGTGGAAAAAATGACACAAAGCTTTCCTGCTAGGCATATTGATATTAATGTTGGCTCAACAAATGTGGCAGAACCAGTCTTTAGTATAAGTTATGCTTGTCAATCAAAAATCACAAGTCACAAGTCAATAATCAAATCTCTTTAACCATAAAAGGTTTGGAAATAAGATTAAAAATCTCCATTTGTCAGTAGCTTCACCCATCACTAAAGTAATTAATCTTTCAATATCTCAAGGAGATTTTCCTTGTTACTGGAAATCTATTGTTACACCAATATTCTAAGCTGGGGCTCTCAAGTCCATTTGTAATTATCGGCCAATCAGTATTCTTCCCACTATGTCTAAAGTGGCTGAAAAATGGATGGCTAAGCAAATCATACAATATATGAATAATAGTCCCTTTCCTCTTCATCCAATGCAATTTGGCTTTATATCAAACCACTCAACGGCTAACTGCAGTATTTTGGATCTCAAGAAAGCATTTGATACAGTTAGTTAAAGAGTTTTTCCATCCAAGTTAGGTGCCATTCATTTTTCTGTTTACTCCCTAAATTGGTTAGAATCTTATCTTACAAACCAAAACAGTACAAATGAACCCTTCAGTGTTAAAATTTTGTAAGGCATACTGTAAATGAGAAATAATATGAATGTGAACCAAAGTTTATGATGGCAGTAAATAGACTCATCTAATTTTGTATTGTGGGATCACAGGTTGGCAGCCATAACTTTAACTATGAACTATATAAGTCTGACTATATAAGACTATGTAGTATATGAATTAGGTCAGTAAATGCAGCATGTAGTGTACTTCTGTTCTGAATCATGCTCTAAATCATAATGCATAATGTATATAGCATCATCTCATCAACCATCTTATAGGTGATAATATCTGTCATAAAACCACCAGATGTGATGAAAGAACTAAAATGTCAAATATTGATAAACAAACTATTAAACCTGATGTTCTGGCTAAAACAGGTTTTTATTTTTATTTTTTAAGTGTAAGTCTTTGTGCAGCAGTGATAAAAGCCATCATTGGCTGTTTGATTTGCTAGTTTCTCTGGACTTTTCTACATTATTAGGCGGCTGTTATCAACATGTTTCATTCTTCAGCTTCACGTGAAAGTGACATGGGTCTGATTGAAAGAGACAGCTAAATGTTGCCAACTAGGCTGTTGCTAGTGCATCCAAAAACAATACTTTGGCTTCAATTGTAAATTATTCAATCATTCAATTTATTTAAAAAGTTTGTTTTTAATACTTTTTAATGCTTCTTCTGCACCCGGCTCTAATGCTTCTAATGTTAATGTAAAGCACCTTGAATTGTCTTGTACGTGAAATGTGCTATACAAATAAACTTGCCTTCAATGATTTGCCATCTATGTGAACTGATGCTCATATACAAATGTATGCCGATGACAGTGTTATATGAATATGGTACCAAAAAAAAAACAGAAGTTGCAGCCAAGCTAAAAAAGTGCATGGTTAATGTTTCAACATGGCTGTGGCAAAGCTGTCTGAGTTAAATATCTCAGACATTTGGCATGTGCTTCACAAAAACAAATGATGCTTATGTGGACCCATATGTCTTTGTTTCTGGAGAGGGAGTACAGATTGTAACAGAATTCAGATATCTAGGCGTTCTGTTGGACTCAAATCTGAATTTCAGGGCTCAGGTCAGAACAGTTTATAAACGACTCAAAACAAGTACGGCAAATTTCAGGTTCATACGTAACTCCATGTTAACTGACGCAACTAAAGTGGATTCAATGATTTTCTCACACATGAATTACAAGCTGGTCATAAGCCAATTCCACTACGCTTAAACCACTGCAGTTTTTGTACAAACACATAAAATCTTAGACAAAAAGACAAAACACTTTCACCAATGTGTAATTTTAAGGAAAAACGCAATTAAGTATGCCAATATGTCTTCTTTATAGACACATCTTTACACATAGTTTCTCTTGGATCTTTTGTTATTATTAGAACAAATGCAAATCGAATCACAAGGGAGGGGTGTCTTTAGGGGGGGATTGTATTATTCCACGAATGAAAAGTGCCTTAAGATAGTCAGCTTTTTCTGTTACAGCTTCACAAGTGTGGAATAACATCCCAACATACATTGGGGAAATGTATGTGTATGCGACCAGCTTGTGTTTTGTGTGTAACATGTCCTTTGATGCATGCATATGTGGACTTCTACCTGCATGTTTTTTTACTACTTTTTAGAAATAAATAAATTTTTTACTTTTATTTTGTGAGGTTGTCTTGCTTTGTGATTTAGTGGCTTTGTCTCAACAGTGTGAATATTTTAACAATGCTATGATCAATGGTTGTCTCTGTTTTCATCACTTTTTGATCAGTTCTATCTCATTGATGGATAATTGTTTTTCTCACGTTTTTCTGTTTCTCTTTTTCCTTATTCCAGGGAGCCTTTTGTAAGACCTGGCCAGGGACAACAGATGAAAACTAGCCCTTTGGCTAAATCTGGCATATTTAGAAATATTTCTTTCATCTTTTTTTTTATATGCTCTGTCCCTGTCAAATAAACAAGTAAAGTACTAAATTCACGACTGACAAAATTCCTCTTGTGTGTGCTGCTGTAGCACTGGGGACACTTGTAGACAGAAAACACAATCTCTTGTAAAAACTGGTATGTGTAAAGTTCAATCAATATTCGTCACTCATTCAGGTTCAATACACAGGCATGTGATGCTGGTTACGCACACACATGTAGCCAGCTTTGAACATGTGTGTGTTTGTGAGTGATGGGCTGAGTGTGTTTTGATGTGAAATGTCATGGACTGGCAGCACGATTCAGTTATAAAGCTTCCTGGCCACCACTGCTGTTACTAACCAGCCGCAGAATGAATCACGGCTCTCAGTTTTTTGCTGCTTCAGAAGGACATGGGGATGCAGAAAATGAGGCGAAGAAGCGCAGCAATTTATCACCTCTAAAATGTGATTTAAGTCTCATTTGGATGATTTTAATATGCGAGGAGAAGAGGGGCATTAAAATATTTGCTCTGCTCCTTCATCAGTTACAGGAAGAAGCAGATGAGTCAAGGTTATTGAGCCAGAGAAGACATTTGTTTTCCGCTGTGGGGGGATTGCATGCTTTATCTTATTGACTTTTTTACACTCTAATGATTTATCTGAATATAATGTTTCTGTTACAGATTGTTTATGGTCTATACATCTCTTTCTGGCGTTGCTCCATCCTGCTTTTGACTGTATCAGCATTTCAAAGATTTTAAGGCACTTTAGAAAAGATACAGTCCAGTCAAATTATAAAATTTGACTAAAACATATCAATTATATGATCAACGTTGGTGCAGTTTATAGTACTTATGTTCATGTAAAGCCATTTCATAAAAAAAAAATTCCCTGGCTAAGAAAAAAAACAGTGGATTGCATTGAATATTCTCTTTGATTCAATCCACCATCCTTAGCATGCATGGGGCGATGAGTGACAACGGAGAGGTGAAATTCTCTTTTAACGTGAAGGAAAACCTCCAGCAGAACCAGAGTCAGGTGAGATTTAATTGATCACTGATGCTTTTCACTTTAATCTCGGTAGAATTCTACCAGGGTTGTTTAAATCAGGTCTTCTGGTCCTGCTTTTACATACCTGGTTCAAATAAAATAGAAATCTCCTCAACAGCTTATTGTCATGTTCTCCACAAGCCTGTTAGTGGTCTAACAACGTGAGCCAAGGGAGCATAAGCAGAGAAACATCTAATACCTGCAAGGGAGTGGCCTTTACGGACCACGATTGGACTTCCCTGATTTATCCCAATCAGACAGATGCATGTAATCTCCGTTTTTCTTAACGACACCAGTGTTTGGAATCTTATCCAACAGGCTAGTTTACATTGGAACATTGGAGGAGGTGGTGCTAGTTGACCTTTGTTGACAAGCCTAGAGTTGGTTTCATTGCTTTTTCATTTAGTTTTACCTGTACACCAATGTTTGAGCCTTTTGTGTGTGTGTTTAAAACTATATAAAGTATTGATATAAAGTCCTCACCAAGCATTAAATTAAATAAAAGACCATGATCTTGGACAACATCCTTTTAATGAACCTATTTTGGTTGTAGAGAAGCCATACCTGGCACAAAGGATTATTTTTTACATATCCTGAAACCCGTCTCAAGGGGATTTTAATCACTTAATCTTCTGTGAACAATCTAAGTACAGCCCCCCCCTATTCAGCAGACTGAGCAAACTTAAACAATTTCTGCATGCAACAAGTGATATTTAAGCCACCTATCTCAAAAAGGGTGCTTCAACATGTTTCAAGGGTTAGATATCACAGTCCAGTACTTTGATGCTTGTGCACAGAGATTCTCACAGATTCTCTGAATACCTTGATATTATTATTTACTGTAAATATCAAAAGTGTTTACAATTTTATGTTGGGGAACATTTTCCTCAACATGAATATGAAGACGCAGTTTCTGCAGATT
The DNA here is from genome assembly GCA_037177055.1 of Atherinosoma microstoma. Taxonomy (NCBI): domain Eukaryota; kingdom Metazoa; phylum Chordata; class Actinopteri; order Atheriniformes; family Atherinidae; genus Atherinosoma; species Atherinosoma microstoma. The sequence goes on from JBBBVU010000008.1 coordinate 22,889,737, forward strand.
CTTTAAAAACCTGGACCTTCGGCCCATTTTTACTTATGAGTCACTGTCTCTATAAGATAGGTATAACATGATTGCTTTTATATCCACTGACCTGCAGTCAATTAGCTTAAGTAGTTGCAATATGTTCCTCCAGCTGTTTCTTTTTGGTACCATTTACTTTTCCAGCCTTTTGTTGCTCTATAATCCAACCTTTTAAAATAATTGCTGCTGCCATCTAATTCAAGATAAGCTGACATTTTAAATTAAATCAAATTAAATGTCTATTTCTAATAAATTCATTGTTATATTTGCAAATCACTGCATTCAGTTTTCATTTACATTTGACAGTATCTGTCATGATATGAGTTAATTTGTATTTTGGTTTCTTGGATTGATGTTTTTTTGTGATTAGATTTTCAGGTCTTGACTTTTGCTTTTGTTTCCTAATGTCTTGCTCTAGTTTAGTTTTGCCATCAGGTTGTTTCCTGCTCCCTAGTTACCTGCCTTGTTGTTTCACTTTTGTAGTTTGTCCCCTGGTATGTTCCTGTCATGTTTACCACCTGTTGTTTCACATCACATTTTTAGTTACTGCTTGCTACACACTTGCTTTGCACCTGTCAGTTCCTTCAGTGTTTATCCGTCTGTTTCCTGTTGTTCACAGCCAGGTTTTCATGGACTTGTTCATATCTATCTACTATATATTCAGAGTCATGACAGTCTCAATCTTTTCTTTTACCATTGGAAGACATGGACTACATACAATTCTCTGTTTTTCAATAACTATACCTTGAATGCCTCAGAAATACAGCCACATAATGAACCTGCTGCACTAACTGTGAGGAATCTACTGCTGTACTCATCAAGGTAGCACGAGTTTCATACGGCAGTGAGCTTATTAATAACATCCCAATGACATTTAAAGACTGCCTGCAGGCTTCATATTTTCCATGAACTAAAAACAGATTGTCCAGTGTCTGTAGGAAGGAAGGTGCATTTGGCTGATAAATGAAGTTGATTCTGACATCATGAACATGTTTTTGCATCACTGGAAATGTGGACATTTATTATGGATTACACAATGTCAGTTAAATTCTGTCTCCAGCTCTTATACATGAGCTGAGACAACTGTGTAGAGCTTTGTCTGGTACAATGTGTATATGTGGACAATCTCTGTGAAAGCCAGTTTGAGCGCTCTTGACTGGAGTATTGCCGCCTCTGTCGTCTTTTCTATTTACTGAATTAGTCCTTTGGCAGGAAAACCTGTTACACAGTGTATTAGGCTGGAAGCTGCTCTGTGACAAAATGTCTCCTTAGTTGTGAAACATGACTCTTTCACTTCCATTTTTATGAAACTATAATCTTTCAGATCTGATTTCGTTGACTCGGTTTTCTGTTCATAGCTGTCAGGATTTTGTTCAAATCCTCCCACAGATTAAGTTATTAGTCGAAAACTGTGGGTTGTCCTTTCCAGACATCTTTATCCCTTTGATTTAATGTGCAGCCATGGAGGCATTTTGCAGTCACTGCTTTTATTGAATACCCTATTCTCATTTTAAAGCCATACAATCCAGTCACTGATGTCATCTTCAGATGGAAAGGGGCTAAGCACTAAAAACATTACTTTTTAAAAAAAGTAAATTGATTTTTGAGTTAAATGTAAATTTGGGCTCATGTTCTAGTACGCCACACTTTGATTCATATAAGGAGGATATTTCAGAGTGTGTTAAGTTTGAAATTAGTTCTGAAGTGTGAACTTGCACAACTGACAAAAACATAAAATATGATTATTTCCTAAAGACATTTTACCATTACATGACAAGTCAACTGAAACGTTAAGATGGAGAAGAGTCCACACTGACCTCAGGCAGCTTCTCTCCTCTCTCCAGAACATCCTGCAGGTGGCGCCCTCTTTCGCTGTGACACTGCAGCTCGCTACACAACAGGTCACCCACGGCGAGGCGACGCAGTCCGAACTTCTCCTCCATTCGCTCACACTGGAGAGTCTTACCTGAGGCTGGACCACCTGCACATGCAAACACAGATCAGTCAGGGTCCTCAAGACCGATAGTTAAGACAATGTGGGAGGAAGGTGAGAAGGAATCAGAGAAGAGACTGAAGGAGCTAGACTATAGGAAACAAATAGTAAGTATCTAAGAGAGAAAAGATGTATGAGAGAAAAAACAAATAACAGGCGAGTAGATGAACTCTGTGTGTTTTCACGTGCTTAATTTATTGCCAGGGAACCAGAGACTGGTTATCACTGATAATTATTATTCCTATTACTACAACAGTGCAGAGCACACAGACACACACATTCAAGTGTGCACAAAGCCTAACCTCAAACATGAAAGAAACTAGAGGTAATGAACAATTAACGATATCTTTGTGTTTCCATAGGCCAAAATATTAGCTTTCAAAACTCAGCTTGGGTCTGCTTAGGTTCAATAAACCATACTTAATGGTTTCTTTAATCAAATCCTCTAACCAAGATTGTCTGCAGCAACTTTAACACAAATGTTCCACATTTATTTCTTTTTTTATTTCTTCTCTCTCAGACTAGATTGTCTGAATTCTTTCAATAAAAAAGTACATCTTCAGAATATGTATTTCAGTGTCTGAACTCACAACCACCTTAAAAAAACCAAACAAACAAAAAAAAAAAAACACCCCCACAACACTAGATCTTTGTTTGGACCCCTTTAGGTATTATATGTCATTCGGTGAGCTGCTCAAACTTGAAGTGTATTTCTTGTCACACTCCCAGCTCAGAAAAGGATTATCCACCCTCCTCCTATCTATCTTCACCAAACTGAAAGTTGAAATTGTGCTGCATTCACTGCATGTCCGTGGGAAGCTCACACTGTTTGTCTTGCTTTTTACATTGCAACTAATTGTCATCAGCAGTTTTATAGTTCTTCACTAATTTGACATTTTCATATTAGTGCATTTTCACCACAACAAGACACGAAACAAGGGGAGAGTAAGAGACAAAGAGAGAGAGAGAGAGTGGCCATGGAGCTGAGTGAAGCAGTAATTTATCAAAAGCAGCCTTGAGCCAAGTAATAAAAACCCAGGATGCTTCATATTCATCAATATTCTCCTGGAGTTCGAGTGTTGCCACCCCCTGCTCGAAAGCAGCAACAAATGTCCTCATCTCCATTTCCTCAAAGAGCAAGGATAGAAATGAACCGGGCTCAGTTCACTCAGGGGGATGACCTTGAATTCAGAGAGGTCTATAAAAAAATCAGGAAAGGGGCAATTATAGATTCATCCATTGCACATTTAACACAAAGGCACTGACTTAATCTTTTAAAAGCCAGCAGGTCACCAGTCGGCCTTTTAAAATTTATTCAGAGCATTTTAAAATAGTGCACGAAGACATAAATGTTTTAAGTTTTGAGACGCTACACAGAGTTAGATTGGTTTATGGAGAATCTAATCATTCCATTTATTTAATGAGTGAAGTCATTAAACCAAATTTAAATAAAACTTAATTGCCATTTCTTATTATTTTGTGCTGCAATGTTCCAATGTTTGTTTGTTTTTCTTATTTTGTACAATCTGTAAATCATTGTTTCGCCTCTAAACTGTGCTTTGTGCTGCTGGCTTGCAGCTGCAGGGGATTAGACTTCTGCAAAGATGTAAATCTGACAGGTTTAACAAACCCAGTCTTAAATCCACTGACACGTTTAACCTCAGTTTTAGATTTTGTGTTTGATAAAATCACGATTAGCATAATCTCAGTGTTTCTTGTATTGTCTTTTTCCAGTTCTCCAAATCTGCAGTATGTTTATTTAAACCACAAAGACGTGTAATTTCTGTGTTTTTCATGCTGGTATTTCATACCAGCATGTGTTTGTACAAGGCAGTGTCAGTGTAGTATGATGGGGACCACAATCCATGAAAAAATTAATTGTGTAAACCATAAAAATGTATTCTTTTCAAACCCCAACCATGTATTTTAAACATATAACTCCTAACCGTGTACATTCATTCTGTCTTAAGTCATAACATTGATGGGTGGGCAAAATAAAAAAGGTAATGGATCATGAGTGTAGGCAGGTAGGTTTTAGTGAAAGGACTGTTTAAACTGCTGTGTTTTGCAGAGCCACATAAGTCCAAGGATTAAATAAATTTTCAATTACTGGAAAATATGTGCATAAGCCTAATTTTTAATTCCACTTTTACCATAAATGGGTGTCAACCCTGCTGATTTATTGTTTCCATATCAAAACTAAATACAGATAACAGTGAAAGCAACACAAAAAGGAAGCACAGTTCTACTGAATGTCAAACTGAGACAATCATCAAAGAGAATGTCAAAGAGAAAATAAAGTCAGTTTTATTTAGTCGTCTCAGTTCTGAATTCAGGAAGAAAATATAAACTGCTACATGAAAAGAAGTGATTTCCTCCGAGTTCAGAGCAAAGGAGACTGTGGAGATCAGAAACATACAAAGCATCATAACTAAGTTATTATTCACACAGCGCAAGAAAAACGGCACAATTAAAATAAAAAATGGACCTGCTCTTAACACTTGCAGCCAAATCACGATAATAAAGAGCATGCTCCATGAAGGTTTTACTGTTTTTTTTAATATCAATTTCCTTTTCAAATTCCATTTGTGGCAATCAAAGCATTAGTGAATGCAAACTTTTATCATTCCTTACCTCCCCTTTCCCCCCTGAGTAATTTAATAACCAAAAGAAAACAAACAAAGTTTATTGTTGATTGCAAAGTATTTCAACAAAGTTTTCATTTGATATTGCGATAATATCATGATTACTGCTTTTGGCCTTGATCATCCTCCTTTTAAAACTAGCTTTTGTGCAGGAAAAGGCATATGAATGATTTATGTGTAACCCCCTAACGATGTTTTAAAAGATGTAAATCAAGCAGAGAGATAAATAGAATGAGGGAAAGAGTAAAGCCTCGTAAGACAGACAATTTGTTGCGTTTCGGCGGGCGTCTGCACCCTGCTGCTAGTTTCATTCAGTTTGGGGGAAGCTCAGAATTGAGGTACTCCAATCATCCCACAATGTGTGAATAGCACTGTCACAGCACTGTCCTTGAAAGGAGCCAAAGTGACAGATGGAATAAATTGGAGAGATGGCACAGTACCCAGAGATGAGAGAAGTTACACAAGGCGAAGAAGGCAGAGAGCCATGTGTAGGGCAAAAAATCCAAAATGACATCATTTGTGGCATCTACTCTGCTTCATAATTATTTATTTAAAGTCCCAGTGAGTAATGTAAATAAGTCAATATGAAAAATGGGCTGCAGCTGAGACGAGCCTCTCGCTTTTACTAATTGACACATCTTAGTTATCCACATAAGTGGTGATGATAACTGGCTGTGAGGACTCTCAGAGCTAAGTACCAAATCAAAACTTAAAACTGAAAAATGTCCCTAAAAACACCAAAGAGATTTTTCACTTTTGAATGCCATCATTCACCAAGCTAAAGAGAGTTTAAGGGAGTTGCATTTCATTATTAATGAATGATAGCATTGATTGTACAAAAGCTGACTTAATGTTGGGATGTCAGCCAGTGGCTTTGCATGGTTGTTTCTGGTGTTTTTGGGTGTTTGGGGGAGAGCTGTCAATCACAAGATGAATAGCTAGCTCCAAACATCCATGGCTTTAAGGCTTTATAACCTAAAACAAAAAAGCCTCAGCAAAAACTTAAAAAAGGAGAAGTAGGGAACACTGGCCATTAGGATGATCGGCAGTTTTGTCCCACGTCTTTTCCAGTGTCCTTGCCGTCAGTCACTGAAGCACAGATGAAGGGTGGATTAGAAAAAAAACTGAATGTGAAAGTGATATTGACAATTTTAGAGAGAAAACAGCAGAAGGTGCTTGAGGCAGGTGAGTCAAAGCGTCTCGAAATTGAAAAAAAAACACTCATTTTGCTGCAACTTCTGCTGCTTGTTATGGAGATGGCAGCGAGGAACTGCAGACAACATGAGGGACATTGACAGCTGACATCCTGGCAATGGGCAGCAGGCACAACCCCACACTGAGGGCCAGGACAACCTCCAGAGAACAGGGAAAAGCAACTAACCTCTATGTTACATATACATGGTCTGTACATTAAGTTGACATAGGTTTGAATTATTTATTTATTTAAATCTTACTCAAGGGTTCAAGTGAAGATGAAATGAGAATTGATGAAAAGATATTTTTAGAAAATTCTGTTACATGTTTTAATGGCTCTTTCTGTTTTTTTTTACTTGCATGAAAGGAGTCTCCAAAGAAAAAGAGACTGTATGATGAAAGCTTTGTCTTAGAGAAATTTTAAATTTCCATGCCATCATTCAGTCCTCCCCTTCAGAGAAGTGGAAAATTAAAAGAACAGGAGCTGGAATCCAAAATTATCAAGTAATCTACCCTAACTCCCAAAAAGTTGAGAAGCTGAGTAAAATACAAATTAAAACAGAATGTAGTCATTTGTTAATTTAATAAGTTAGTTCCCATTTGAACATAAACGACATATCAAATGTTGAACCTGAAACATTTTGCCGTTTCATGGAAAATATTAGATCATTTTGAATTTGATGGCAGCAACAGATCTCAAAGAAGTTGTAACAGCCTCCTGTTTCACACTGTGTAGCATCTCCTCCTCTTTTGACAACTGTAAACATCAGGGAAGTTCCATCAATGCTGAGAAGTACACGTAAGTTTTAGAGCAACATCTGCCCCCATCCAGACAACGTCTCTTTCAGGAAAGGCCTTGTAGATTTCAGCGAGACACCACTAAACTACATATCGCATCCATCACAACAGCATGGCTTCATAGGAAAAGAGTCCGGGTGCAGACCTGACCTGGCTGCAGTCTAGACCTTTCACTGACAAGAGAACATTTAGCACATCGTGAAAGGAAAAATCCAGCAAATTCAGAGAGCCCAGGACTGTGGAGCAACTAGAATCGAGGGTTTTATTGAATTTTAGTCCAAACCCAGCCATTAAGATTTAGAGTCCAATAATTTTCATCTAGCTTGGGTGTGTAAAATTAAGAAAATCACAGGAAAATGAAGTCAATATTGAAGTTAATTAACTTGGCCCCATAATGCTAGACTCTCTTGTGACCCATTGTGCTGTTTACTCTCAAATGTCAGAAAATAAGGCATATTTCTCAGTACAACCCTGTCTTTTTTAAAACTAGTTTTAAAAATAAAAAAACTAATTATATGTAAATTTCATTAGTTTAAACAAAACCTTCAAACCAACACAGTGGAAGACTTATTTGCATTTTTGAATTGATGACTTGCATACATTGTGCAAATACTAATCTGAGCTATCAGTTAATTTTGTGTGACTAACTGATTAAATTAATTAATCCTTTAAGCACTAATTGTAAAACAAAAATGCATCACAGTTTCTCCTTTTTCGTTTGGGATCTTTGTTATAAAAAACCAACAGTTTTCAGCCGGATCCACTAGGCTCAAGTTTGTCATTGTTGTCTCCCACACCAGCAGGTTTTCTACTATTTAAATGAAAGTCTGATTATGGGGCTAAAATGGTTATTTTTCACAGCGCACGGAAATGAAAATGAAAGGAATGGAAGTGAGAGCACAAATGAGCAGAGGAGATAGAAACAAAGACAAAATGACCTTAAAACCATTTCCCTCAGAGATCATCTTATATTTGTCCAGCACGGCTGCAGAACAGCTCTCAAACTTTTTCTGCAGTTTGTGCAAGAATATATGAATGAAAACTAAATAAGTAGAAAAATGTCTCCCAAGTTTTAATTGGAGCAGTTTGAAGCACTTAATGTGCAAATGTAAATATCCACTTTAACAGGAAATACAAGCAACAAGATGCAGGTGATGCTGCCTGTCATAGATTCATGGTGGTTGGCGACTTACATGGAGCTCTTTATCATTAGAACTGAGACCAGTGTGTTCAGAAGTTGCCACGTCGGTGTAAGCAGTTCATTACGGAGTGACACGAGGAGACAGGGCTGCCAAGAAAAGATCTGAACATTTCTTAAAAGTGCTGAGTCATCATGCTGTGTCACACTGAGTCTTGCAGCACAAACAGATAAGTTCTTGCACTTTCTCACTTGTTGCTAAGTTCAATAAAATGTAGGTGTTCAGAATCTAAAAATACTGAAGATGAAGCAGAATTAAAAGCTTACTGATAAATCTTATTGGCAAAATGCTTTGATTGAAGGATCTGTGAATATGGATAAATTAGAATATCAAAATTTGACACCACTCAAGCTCATTGATTAGCTTTTAAAAAAAAAAAAAGAATTATTTTACAGAGAAAGTGTCCGTTTTTTGACCAAACTGCTTAAATTTTCAGCAGTTTCTTTTTTTGCAAACTTTGCAGACGAGGGCCTGGTCTTTCATTCATTCATTTTTCAGCCTTTTTTTTAATCCTAGGCTGAAGCCGATCCCAGTTACCACTGGGCAAGAGGCAGAGGCACAGCCTCAACACATTTCTAGTCCATCACAGAGCCAACAGAGACAAAAGACAGAATCATGCACGCTCACATGGGGAGAGATGAAACTCATACATGCAGAGGAAGAGCATGCAACTACATGGAAAACCTCCCTGGTCTCGTCATATAAACCAAAAATAATATTGATGTAGCTTTAGAAGGAAAATGAAAAACACGATTTATTAAATGGTAATATTTACTCTTACAATTTTGTTAAAAGTATTAGACTGTTTTATTAAAATAATCCAGTCCAGGACGTAATGTGTTTATTACTCTCCTTATCTGTGCTACGATAAAACCAATATTCTGATAAACGATTCCTGATGTTCATTTTCATTTACATTCTCCATCTTTTATCGAACACCACAAGGAGTGTGACAGTGAATCAAATGCAGCTGATTAAAACCAACAGTTAGTGATTTTATATCTGTAATGTCATCTAGAAACAGGTGAAAACAAGTTATCCAAATCAACACCATATCGATGTACAGTAGATTTCATCATCTTATGTTTAACTTGTTTGAAAAAAGACATTTATGCAAATTAAAAAGCTAATATATTGCCACAAAATAAATTTTTACTCGTTCATCATCTGCCCCAGGGATTACCAACTCTGGACCTCTTGAGCCAGTGTTTTGCAAAGTTTTTCGATGATTCTCTGCTGCAACACACCTGACTCAAAGAAATGGATCGTTTTGTGTCAGCATTCCTTTTGGAAAAGTAAATGCACAGAGAAAAGAAGATTTCTCTAGTTAGGTAAGTAAGCCCAAGAAATACAGTACATGGTTCAGCTGTTCCTACATTTATCAGCGGAACTGAGTCCCTTTGGCCTGTATGATTGATTTTTGTTTGAGATCAGCTTCAACAACATTTTGTATATTGAAATGGACCCAACTCCTCAAAACCAAAAAAGTGCCTTTTTAGATGTACTGAAAGTTTTGAACATAAGCTGATCTCCCACAAATTAGCTGTCAATTTTCTGAAGTTTATGAAATAATTAGTCTAAATCATTAGCAATAATCAAAAGAGAATGTATGAGCGTATAATACCTGTAATTCTGCTGGTAAAACCGAGATATTATTGAATGAGTGAGGTTTATCTATAGCAGGGATGTTAGTGCTCTTACACGTTAAAATTAAATCGATCTTCCCAACAGCTTGTTGTCAAGTCATGCCCAAACCTGTTAATTATCCATTAATGTGAGTCAAGTGTGGTTAAACAGGAAACATCTAAAAGCTGCAGGATAGCTGACCTCGAAGGCTGGAACTGGACATCCCTGATCTTAACCTTACTATTTAGGTTCAGGTGAATTCTGCTTTTAAATACTTGTTAAATAAATATTCAAATAGCATTTAAAATATTTCAAGTATTTATCAAAATAAGTATTTTATAGCAACATGGCATGCCTGTGAGTGTACATTATTCTACTATATATTCTACTATATATCTGGAAACTTTTGTCATAGGAAACTTTTCTGGTTTCCTTTAAAGAAACATAATTTTTTAGTAGAATTATCTTAATAATATGAAGTTTGTAGAGTTAAAAATGTAACTGGGAAGACCCCAATTATCTTGGCTTGATGCGCCTCGCTAAATCTATCTTTTTGAAAGTCTGTTGCGGTGACACAAGTCTAAATTGGGACAGGTGCTGGTTTAAATCTCTTGAAATATAAAGTGAGCGGATTCAGCTGAAATATCGCAGCCGCGGCAGGAAAGACGAGACAAAGACGATGACATGCCAAACACAATCTGAACTCAAAATCCTGCTCTCGTTAATTGCTTTAAAAAGATTGAAATGTTAGCCGGTGTGCCCACCCTCTCATTGTGTGGTTTAAAAATCTGCTCAGGAAACACATCCAAGTCTGGATGATAGTTGCTTTATATGCAGGTGACATTTTCCTCCAATTATTTGCTCCAGCTGCTCTTTGTCTGGCTCAACGTCTGAGTCTGAAATATTCAAACTGGTGTTAATTAAGATGGGGTGGGGTTTTATCATGTTAGCTTCCATTAAAAGGGAATTTGACACATATACGCACAAGCCCTCATACTGCAGGTGTGACCTAAAACACACAAACACACAAGGGGCGCCGATTAAATAATATCTTAATGACCAGATCTTTGATGTTTTTCATTGCAGCAAAGGATGGTTAATGGAGACTCGGTGTGATTTCTCATTAACCTTCAGCTTTGTGTCCCGGCTTCGATGAGCAGGCTGATTGACTCTGCCTCACCACGTTGTCTCTGTGTACTAAACGATCCCCAAAAACATGAAAATATCACTTCCTCAAGGCACTGTCGACATTTTACTTTTTTTCTTGTCTAAGTTAAATATATTGGCTAACTTCATAGATTAAAATGTTAAATACTAAGTGGGCAAATACCCCCTAACTTTCCCTTTTAATGTTTTTAAATGTCAAATTTTTTTCAGAGAAAATTTGCTAAATGAAAAAGAAGAAGAGTAAATCTTTGTCTTTTCCATCCGTGTCATATTTTGGATGTTTGTCATGTTTTGTTTCGTCTGAGCTGGTGTCCACAAAATTTAGCACATTTTGTGACATAAAAACAAGAGAGAAGAAAAATCCTCACATCAGAGGAGATGGTAACAGGGAATGAATAAAAAAATAAAAAAATAAAACTTAAATATTATATTAACAAAATTATTGCTTAATGTTTAGATGCCGTGGTTACACAATTCAGTTGACTGACTTTTGATGCTTTTCACCATCACAATAATGTTAAGTTTCCCACTATCTCTTTAAAAGCCTTAATTAAAGTGATGAACTCAATATTGTTTTATGAATTTTGTACAGTAAACTAAACTAACAAAGTAGTTCTGTTGAATGCCAATCCCTTAATCTATTAGTCTTCATCCATCCATCTGTCTTCCAAATGTGCTTCAACCAATTCATGTCTTTGGTAGGTATGGGATCAGGTAAGGGTTACATCACCAATAAGCCCAACATGCATGTTTTGGGACTGTTGGAAAACCACAGTAAGCTGAGGACCTGTGCATCCATAGAGAGAACAGACAAGTGCCCCTCATAAAGGTCTGAGGCAGCTTTATCCTCTGAGAGGAAAATCCTCACCACCAGCTCACATTAGCTTCGGCTAAACCAATAACCAACAAACTTTCTTAAGAATAAATATTAGAAAATACAGGGTGTCTATAAAGTCGCTTTACAAAAAGAAAAAAAAACATTACAAAAGCAACTGATGAGATATGTTAATCAGATTTTGTTCTATACTCGGGGGTTGTCAAAGTTAATTACATTTCATTTGTGTATTTCGGGTGCCCTGTTGATGAAAGAGGTGCTGTTAAATAACCCATAAAAAATGGCTACTCAAGAAAAGGCTAAATGTGAATCAGGGCTTATTGAAACAAAAAACAAACTACATTAAGCATGGAAGACATCCACCTACATGTCTGTTAATTTGTGCATGACACAAGAAATGAAGATGGGGACGCTGTTGGACAAAGGCCAAGAACATCTGAGGAATAAAGATATAGAGGTGTATTTAAAAGATGTCAACTCCTCATTTTATAACAATTTCCCCAGATTTGTCTCTTCATTTGCTTTTGAAATAAAATTGTTAAATTATAAAGAGACTTCATAGACATATGTTGAAAATGAAAATTGTACACAATAAATAATGCATGAACAGTGTGTGTGCTGATGAAAAACATAAAAAATATCCTGGTAATGCACTAATTTTATGTTATGATGATGAAAAGTATTCACAATAACGAAATCATAATATCCGTTCCATCCATTCTCTAGAGCCTATCCCAGCAATTAGCAGGCAAAACGTGGGGCACACCCTGTAGATGTTGCCAGTATCGTAGGGCTAATTATATCGATCAAATATCTTTTCTTTAAAATTAGTTTTGAATATATTTGTGATTTCTACACTTAAAATCAGAGAAAAACAACCTTTAAAATTTTACAGTTTGTTTTTTTACACAACCAATCTGCAGTCAGTATTGGCAGAAATCAAATCCTAATATTGTCATATAAACTTTTTTTTTTAAATATCACAGTTATTGTAAATCTTGGGATGTTGCAACACCTCTAACCTGATGTTCTAAGTTTAGTTTCTGCAGCAGAACTTGCTGTAATAGGGCATCAGATATTGTTTTTGCTAATTACAATCACGTTTATCACCGCTGCTCTTTTCTTCTTTTTGTGTTGTTTTCTGACAGCAATCATTTATTGTCCTGAATGCAACCTTTTAATCTGAGTATGAGTTTGTGAAGCATGAATGAAGCAAGTTTAACAAAAACCCAGTGAAGCAGTCTCCAGCTGCTTGATCTTATCCTTCTGAATGAGGTGGCTCTACCATTGCTGAAACCTGTGTTTGGGTGGGGGTTTACATACCCATCATGAAGATGACCTTTGGTTTCTTCTGTTCTGTGCAGTAACCTGTCGGAAGGAAGAATATCACAGTTTAACATGCGGTGCAGCTCAGTACATGCATCTTTGTCCTTCTATCTTTGTGAGGACACAGTTTATTCCCTGAAATCTTCTTCATCAAAAAGTCTTACTCTAAACCTTCCCAACCTGAATGCAACCATCAAATCCCAAACAGCTCACCCAAGGTCCAGCCAAAGAGAGGACCCTGCCAGAATATCCTTACACTTTAATCCCAAGAATTTAAGAATCCTTATCCTAATCTTATCTAATTTCATGTCAAGGACATGTGGCAAAGATCCAACCCCAGCATCTACACTGACATATAACTCTTGTTTTTGGTTATGTTTAACTGATTATGGTATGATGGTTTGCCAAAAGTTAAAACTAAAAGAGAAATGGGAGGTTGTGTAATGTTTTAAAAACACTTGGTAGAACATTTAAGAACTGAAAAACATTAGGTTTAAAATGAACACCACAGATAATCTGTCTTTGTGAAATATAGATGAGGAGATGAAAACCTAATGAAGTTGTTTTGTCCTCTTCAGTAAAAACAGACACAATCCTGTGGCTGGAGTCACTGCACTGTCTATAAATACTATAAGGCTGGGAAAAGATGCTTTCCTCCCGATTTGATTTGTTTATGAATTTCTTTGGGTGCCGATTCGATTTTAAATTACGATTCCTCAATATTGCAGATTTTTGTGATTTTTAGTTTGCTTTTTTAACACCACACCATGTGAAAAAGTTGAATGATGGCAATGTCAACAGACATTATCAGGAGCCATATCCCCAAAAAATTGCACATATCGAATCAGTTTTTAAGATTTATTCAGAGTGATGTATTTAAACAAGCTGAAAATCAAGCATCTAAATAAGGAGAAAAAAGCTCCTCTTGGCAAAGCAACACAGCATCAGACCATCATTGTGCTTGCTATTATGCTGGACAAGAGGAGTTAAAAAAAAAGAAGATTTTTTTTAAACAAAAATATTGATTTAAAAATCGTGAAAAAGAAGATTAGATATTTATGTGAATTGATTTTTTTTTCCGCCCACCCCTAATAAATACAGTTTATTGTTGCAGGTCAAATTTTTACTTCACAAAGAAGCAATACAGTCCTCTGGTGTGTTGCAGGCATCGAGTTTGAGTACAGTTTCTGTATTCACGAACGAGTACAGAATCTATGATTTTTCAACTTTTGATGTTCTTTTTTATTTATTTATTTATTTTCAATATTTTCAGTTAGAATATAGAGTTTAGATAGATTCATAGATCATAGTATGCATGTTTTCCCCATTAACATGGTCATTGTCCAAACTTACTTTGGGAATAGAGTCGTATGTTTTACTAAACCTGCATTATGAACATGATGCAAACTGTAACCAGTGACTATTGCTGAGTATTAGTTAGCCCTCCATTAACCTTTCCTCTCCTTATCATCCCTGTTTTACCTCTGACATTTGTGGGCTCTATTATGCTACCAGATGATATATTATATACCGTATGTAACATCTTACTGCAAAGCACAAGAAATATTTTCTAAAAGAGGACTTTAATGTTTAATTTTTGAACTATTTTGTATCTTTGTTTCAGTGGACAGCTGGGCTCCTATGAAAACAGAGCATAATGCATATTACAAACTACAGGTCGCAGTTTGACATTGGCTCTGGTACTTGGCTAGCTTTCACCACAATGATGGAGTCCAGAAATGAATTTAAGATGACGATAACTGCAAGGTTTCATAGTACAAGAGTAAAGCCAAGTACGACTTACACTGGACAATTTCCTCAGCTGGAGGTGAGAAAAAAAATGCTGGAACTACTGTGTAAGCAGATAAAACAAGTGGTAGCAGGTGGGAATAGTTAGCACGTAGCTAGATATGCTTCAATACATTGTGTGCACACATCCCTGTCCACAAATTTCCATTTAATCAAATTTTCTTAAAATTTCTAGTTTTAACGGAGTTGATGCAAAATGGTGGGCGGAGCCTGAGCAGGCCTGTTTAAGTGACCAATCACAGCGAACTGTTGCCACAAGAAATTTGTAGAAGTGCTGTTCATCCCACGGTGGCGTTAAAATGAAAATTACAATTGAAGTGTCAACACTTTTGCTATTTTTGTCACACTTTTTTTTTTGTTGCATGTTTCTGTTCTTGCTTTTTAAGCCACTGTGGGCAACACAAAATGTCTTCACTTGGGAGACAACATTATGCAAAACAAATGCAGGTTATTTCTCCTGACGTTGTTGCAGGGAGACGTTGGTGCAGCTGATGAGATAATCATCAGGTCTGACTGGCAACAGTGAATCAACAGTAGAGCCTTCCCCGACATTACCCAATCAATGGTGTTGAAGCAGAGCAACACACACACATACACACATGCTCATACAGGACTGTAGGGGGAGGTTCGTTCAGGTATCTGGTCAACAACATTAAGGCTACATGACACTTGTGGCATTTACCGAGAAGGGACAGTTTGTGTGTTCGTGATGAAATGCTGAATGGAGTCGGTAGCTGGTTTATGACAGAAGGCAGGAGAAGATATGAACGTGTGTTTTTCTTACGGAGGACAGATTAAGGTGAGGATAGTGTTTGTCTCCTCACCTTTTTAACTGATGATCAAAAAACTGTTATTTCATATACTCACTGTCTATGGTTCCTTCGGCATACCCAACTTCCTCCTCTTCTTCAGCCTGAAAAAAGACGTTTAGTTAAATGTATGTTCTTACTTTAATTCATCCACAACATTTGGCCCCTTCCAAATACTGTACTTCAATGAGTCTTTACATCAAAACTTAGTGATATATATGGCTGTGCATCATATATTTCAATCATCCGCTATATTGTGCTTTACAGTTTTACGGTTGACCAGAAAATCTGTGGCAAAAATTGAAAACAATAAAGGTTAATGAAACTCAAAACATAAAAGACTGACAGCAAAACAACCAGTTAGGATGAGATTTTAAAAGACATTCATAAAGATTCCGAATTTCCACAATCAAGAGTCCAGGCTCTCAGGCAGGAGAGATGCAACAGACCTACAGAAAGTCAAAAATTTGGAGAATTGTTCAGTTGGGATCCATCAAGCAGAAAAGGTAAGTACAGTAGAAATGCAACTGTTTTGATTTTGAGGAACCGTTTTGTCTTGTATCTTCCTGTTGATGGGATGAAAAATGGGATGGTCGAATCGAAAAAGAGGAGATGAGGTAGGAACAGCAGCCGCTGAGGCATGTTTGGAGATGCTCCAGCAGCTAAAACGGACTCCTTTGCAAAGGGCCCTTACACACTAAGCTGACAATTGCTGAGGCCTCAGACCTCTTGAGCATCTGTCTTTCTTGAATTTTCATAACGTAGCACATCATCAGCTTTGTCGGACTTAATGTGTGTTTTTCAGTTTTTGATGTTAATTAAACTCCGCTGTTCAACTTTAAGGTTTGCACCAGGCTTTGTACCCTGGTTGTGTACACTTTCAATGATGATGCTTGTATCACAAATCCCAGAGGTTTTGGACAACACTAAGGTCAGAACACTATTCAGGCCGAACACCAAACTCAAACTCAAAAAACCTCCTAATGGACCTGACTGTGTGCACAGGGGAATTGTCATGTTGAGGATAGACTCTTGTGGCATAAAGGCCAGAAACATGGGATGTCCATATTCTGTTGGTCCTGGAAAAAGCACACAGAAAAGGCTCAACCCAGCTTTGGCCAAATCTGACTTTTGGATAAGAAACTCTTAAAAAAACCCAACAAGACCTTTATTCAAAGTCAGATTGTGAGCAGGTAGAGATGTTTTTTGGATTTTTTTTTTTTTGCTAAAATAATTAGTGGAACTTCTCATGTGCAATAGTACAGATGTCTTCACTTAGCCTTCGTAGCTACTCAGACCAATTAGTAACACACTTACTTGCTGCAGAATATTTTATGATGTATTCAGACAAACTGTACCTCAGAACAAAAAAAGTTAAAACCAACAAAAGTCTGGAGTCTGGAGGAGGACGGAGGCTCAGTAGCCTCGAGCACATGAACTCTAAACAAAACTGGCCCCTAAAGCTGGATTAAATGTTTTTTCTGTCAATTACCTGTAAACGGTTTCAGATATTTGAGAGCATCTTCTCCACAGTTTGAAGGTACCTTCTCCATCATTACCTCCGTCAGCTTTAGCCATATACATCCTTCTGGCACAGATGAACGACTAATGAGGGGAGTATTAGATATCAGACTCCTAAAATGTTAAATTACTCTGATTAAAGCTGAAACAGGAAAGCAAGTAAACGCCTGCACAACTGATACTAAAACATGATATCAATGATAGGTTTAAGATGTTAATTTTTTCAAATAAGCATCTTGCTATGGATTCTATCAGGACAAGAGTAAGGACTGTGTCCATAATATGATGTTTCATACATTTAATGGCCTTTCTATTAGCCCCTTATTTTAATGTGTTGCACAGCTCTTTTTGTGCACGTAAAAGGTCTGCAAAGTAACAACGCTTGAAATTTCCACCAAAGGAAGTTATTTTTCCAACACAAGACACTGCTCCTGAACTGATGACTCATTTGAAGTCTGGCCTTTTCTTCTTTTATTTAATGACATCATCGAGTAACTCATTTGTTCATTTGCACACCTCAAAGAAAAAGCTGAGGCCTCGCACTTTGCCAGTTTTGATAAATCAGAGCAGACTGGGCTTTACAGGAGCTAAAACAGACTGAAGGTGATAAGAGGTGCAACAGCAATGTACCATACAAGGAAAAGAAATGGTTTTTTTTCTTCTTTTTTTTTCTTCTTAACATGCAGAACTTTTCTATTATAAACCTAAAATCAAATAATGGACAAATTGAATTACTAAGACAGGTTCATAAATATTTTTAGTGTCAGCATTTTTTAAAGTAAAGAGATGAATCTGATTAATTAAATGCCAAACTTTTTAAGAGATATTTTTATATATCATATCAGTATAAGTAGATTAAATGTATAAAATGAGAAAACAAATCACTTCACTATGTTAGGATTAAAAGTTCAAGGTAATACATCCCCAAAAAGCTTTAACATTGTGGTAAACACACCAAGTAGGCACAGAGGAACATTATCTAAAGTTCATGTGGAATAAAAATTTAGTTCATATAGAAGAAAGCCCATAAATAAAACAAATTGGCCCCGATTTATCAAAGGTTTGCGCCTTTTAAAACACGCGCAAACTTGATAACAGGCGCAAAAACATGCTGCAGCTGATTTATTAACCTGGCGCAAAGAGGAATGCTCCCGTAAAACCGGCAAAATAGAGCTGCAACCTATTTTGCGCTTTTGCCTTGAATGAAATGCAATCTGGGCGTTTCTGCCAGAATGCGCAAAATACTGGGAGGAGTAGATGCAAATAAATCAGCTTTTCACGGGTGACGTGATTTTCTAAACGTGGAACTGTTTTTTCTTCTTCATCTAATATCCTGCCATCTTTTCCTAACTTTATCTGGTGTTTTTCTTGTTTTTTCGACTCTTTTTACTTTTTGGCAAATACCCTCCCATTGCAGTCCTTCTGGTCACATTAAGATGTCTTTGCTATATTTCTATTTGCCTCTTTTAATAATATTTTGATATCCATTTGTTTTCCGTTTGCATTTGCTCTTCAACTACACAGCGAATCAATTGCGCATGCTATATCCTCATTTAAATAAGGCTGTTTGCGCCCGTTATCAATTGTGCAAACAATAGATTGCCCACAAATTATGGAAACACAAGAGGCGCAACTTATTAGCGCCCTATGCAATTTTACGTTTGCTATTTGGGATCTTAGTAAATCAGGGCCTTTGTGTTGGACTTTTCTGTGCTCTCTTCTTGATTTGGTACACTATGCATGTGGACTGTTACCAGCTGTAGCTGCAATGTGGCAATGCTGTAGAAGATATAATACCTACGTATGTCAGAGTTGTTCTCTCATTCTTGGAACAATTACATGATTCTCCCTATCCATGATTATAAATGATGCTCTGCAGAAAAATACAGGGTCTTTGTCTGGGTAGACAGCTAATGGAAAGGCATCCTTGCAAGGAATGAAATGTAAAATCTAGAATCACAGGTAAAATAACTATCATGATGTTCCAGACCTGTGTATTTTGCAGAATTCACACAACAGTCTCCATTAGCGCCTTAGAAAAGTGTTGCCTCTTTAGCTGTGAAAAATGCTCCACTGTGGTCCCTTTTTAACCAAAGCTACTGCAATGCTCTGTTAAGAGCACCTCTAAGTCCAAGGCTATAAAGACCAAGCAGGACACCTAAAACTCTGGGGCTGCCATTCTTAAAAAAAAGAATCAATTTAGTTTCTAATCTGCTTAGTTCAAGAGAAACACAACAGGGAAAGTCAATCTATATATTGTAAAATACATTACTATGATGTGATGATGAGCTCTCTAGATTCAAATAATTAAACCAGTTCTTTGTTTACCAGCTTGTTGCTGGTTGTGTCGATCAGCTCTTTGGTGCTGAATACAGTAAGTTTATTAGAGCATCTTTGCTGTGACCTTCTAACACCCGTAATGAAATGTTAAATCTAAATTTACATTTTTAAATGATATTTAAAATTTCTGACCAATTAGTAATACAAAATACTGGACAGTGAAACTTCCTTTTATCACCTGGAATCTATCTTCTATATTCATTTCATGCTATTTTCTTATTTTTCTTCTTGTCCCAATCCTTGATAACGAGATAAAGCCTTGTGGATATATTTTACACGTGCAGCAACAAGATTGAAATGAAAGCATTTTTTAATAATAATAATAATTATTGCATATTGCGAATGCTTATATGTAACATTATAACTTCATTGGAAAAATATTCCTGGCCAAGACAGCCTACTCCTTGGTTAATAACTTCCTTCCATTTAGATAATCAAATGCCAAAAAAAAGAAAGAAGATTAAATCAAACGATGGCGAATCATTTAAATTGAGCATAGAAACCCATCCGCCATGCAAACCCTCAGTCGTGAAATTAGTTTTTGAATCAGTGTGCCAACTTAAAATTACTCAAATCATGCAAATCATCAGCACAATGAGAAAAAAGCAGATACTGTGCAAAAAAAAGAAACCTTAAAGTAGAATATAACTTATTGTCATTATGTATTATATTCTACCTGAACCAAGATGCTCCACAAGATTTTTAAAGCTGATTCAACCTGAGTTCGAAGCCAAGATACTGATGTAGGTAAAAGCATGTCTATCAGAATTTACATGACACTTGTAAAAAATTATTTTGGATGTAATCATGTCAGTCAGACAAAAATTGCACATAATAGAAGCTCTTTAAACCAGACTAGTAGATGCATGTAGTGTGGTTAGATATAAACTTGCATTATGCTTATATAGACTTAAATGGGCCCATGTGTGCTCCATATGCTCCAAAGTTCCATATTTTTGGATCTTATGGTAAAAATAATGGGTAAATTAATACAACTGAATTCCCATTCATTATATTTGTCTGGGGTTCGAAATAGTGGCCTTTCTGTGCAGAGTTTGCATGTTCTCCCAGTGTATGTGTGGGGTCTCACCGGGTACTCCAGCTTCCTCCCACAGTCCAAAGACATGCATGTTAGGTTAATTGGTCATTCTAAATTCTCCCTAGGAGTGAGTGTGTGTGTGAATGGTTGTCTGTCTCTCTGTGTTGGCCCTCCGATGGACTGGCGACCTGTGCAGGGTGTACCCTGCCTCTCGACTAATAATTGCTGGGATAGCTTCCAGCCCACCGGCGAACCTGAAATCGATTAAGTGGTCCAGAAAATGAATGTATGAATATATTTGTCTGTTTCTTTTGACTTACAACTAAACACATCAGGTGTTGTGTCTGAGAAGCTGCTCATTTAGACTTCATATCAGCTCAGGCACTTAAAATATTTCCAGACTATCACTTTGCTTGAATTAAAATCCTGATTTTATAACCTCGGCATCATCTGAAAAAATGTCGGTGCAGGGATAGTCTCGTCATTTTATTTTGCTGACCTAAGGCAAAATATTCTAGATATTAGTTGCAATAAATTCAATGATTTAACTTCACAATACCTGTTTAGTTATGGGGCAGCAACAGTAACAGTGTGCAGGTAATGCCAAGCAGTTATGAATCAAAGCTCTCACAAAGACCACCAACAAGATTATGATAATTATCATAATAACTCAGTGTGAAAAGCCTTTCTCAGTCTCCGAGAAGAGACATTAACAGTCATTTTCTTCCATGATTTGCAGCTTTTGTTGGATTATCAACACTGTAAGTACTGATGTGAACTCCTGCTCAGAGGATGAAATTTTCTGGTTTAATTTTCAGCCAACCACAGATCCAGCTGACTGCCAGAAAACAGAAAACAAACATCATCTCCTGACAGACGCCTAAAGAAAAACAACCTTCCTGACATTTCCATCTGCTGCTCTCTCTTGACCTCCAACTGCTCTGACTGTAAAGGTTGTGATTTCAACATTTGGTGCCTCGCCCAGAGGTCAATGTGAGGTCTGAGTACGGCTGTGGCTGCAGAACAGCGGAGACACGTGGAAAGGAGAAGCAGAGCACCAAAAGTGTTAAATAGATGCTGTCGGTGTGGAGGAGTGCAGGGTGCCAGTGACAAGCCAGCTTGGCAATGTGGGTACACCAACTGGTCTGGTGACTCAGAGGCAGAAACACATGCGCAGCATGCGTTGCTTCCACGTGATGGAGAAGGAATATGAATAAAAACACAAATACACTTGATAAGAAACACTTCCATTAATTTCTGGAAAGTTGATCATGTGTGCTTGAGATGAGCGTCAGTATGCGATGCAGACAACATGATTATAATCACAAGCCCACACGCTTACGCAAACATCATAAACAACACCTTATGTGTCTGTTTAGAGAAGCCCTGTGAAGCTGTGATGCTTATTAAACTCCAACAAACAACTGTTGGAGGATACTGACACATTTCTGAGACTTTGACTAATCAGGCGAAAGATGCAAAACGTTAATCTCAGCCTATTTGGCTCAGGGAACATGATTTTTCCATTGGGAAGCATTATCTTGTCATCTTTGCTTTTTGGCATTACAGATGACATTGTAATAAAAAGAAAAAAAAGTGCTCCGATGGGAAAATCATAGCTTTGCAGGTAATTTAGGAGCTAACAGGGAGCCTGAATTATCATGGAGAAATCTGAGGTAATACTTTATTTCACTGCCCCTTTTATTCTAGACAAGTTTCCTGGAGATATCAGCTAATTAACTGGTGATTGTATTTATGGATCAAATGAAACAGAATCCAATAAACTAGGGCATTACATAAGAGGAAGGCCTTGATCGCGAGGAAGGCCTTGGAGCCCAAATGATCAATAAAGTGGAACACAAATGGAACTGCACTCTGACTCTTTTTCATATATTTTTCAAATCTATTTTCATCTCAGTAGAAGCTTTGGTGGGCTATCATTTTTTTTACCTATATAAATAATTAATATGAAACTGATGTCAAATAAATAAAACATTCAAAAGGCCTGCTATAGAGTCAGTGTTAGGTTTTGCTCATAAAAACAGAAAAATTCCATTTTATGTGATTCAGCTCCAATGATGACATTTGCTACAGATGTAATTTATTATTTCTGCCAGTAGATTTACCAACTGTGGAAACGTAACTGTGTTTTTTGCAGCCATGGGCCGCAACATTTTTTATAAACTTTTCATAAAAAGTAAGGAAATGTGTGTTTAATTGATTATTTCTCCCCTTTAATAATAACAACTGGTGTCGTGTTATACATTGATGGAAAGCCTGATTAGTCACGTTTACAACAAGGTATAAGTCATAAGGATTGTGCTTCTGTGGAATGAGCAACACAGCTAGACATGTGGGTAGTGCCCCTCAATAAATGTGCTATGGAATGGCATCCCATTCATCAACCAGGAGTTGTTGAGGTCAACCAGCATGATTGTGTTGGTCACTCTAGCACAGAGCTATCCAATAAAATTTTCCCATGTCGAAACACTTTTAGCCAGTACATTCCAGTCTACTGTTAAACTTATATCAGATGTACAATTAACACAAAGCACCAATATAAATTATTTTCATTTGAATCACACTAAAATCTGTAACATTTCCTGCTGGATTTTAGTGCAAGTAAGAAAAAGTAAACGTAGCTGGTTTATGGTTTAAAAATTCTCTATAACTATCAATATTTTCTAGTTGTCAAGTTCTCAGACTAAGACTAAACAAAAACACACATAGGCCATTTTTGTGTTAAAGTGCAAAAAGAACTTTGCTGGTAGTTTTATGTAAGTGTTTTTTTTTTTTTTTTTAAGGTTTTTTGTATGGTGAGCATCTCATTCTGGTGGTTATTTGTTGTCAAAACTGCCATGGGTCATCTTGAAGCGCCTTTGCACATTATATTTTTTTATTAATTGAGCAAGGCAAGGCAAGTTTATTTGTATAGCACATTTCCTGTTCAAGATAATTCAAAGTGCTTTACATCCTAACACCTACGTCAGGATGTTATTTGTGGACTTCAGTTCAGCTTTCACTACTGTGATCCCGGACACGCTGACACTGAAACTCCACAACCTTGGACTGTCTACCCCTCTGTGCTCCTGGATCAGGGACTTTCTCACCAACAGGC
>JBBBVU010000008.1:22931471-22941697 GCA_037177055.1 Atherinosoma microstoma
TAATTCTAAACTTAATTATTCAATTATTTATTATTTTCAATTATTAATATTTTGACATGTGTGAGTGATGATTCAATTACACATTTGACAATATATAATCAAATATATATTATTATACAAAATCTCTGATGTAAACAGAGCTGCTGATGCCTCGCTCTTCTGCTAATGTGTGCAACCAGGCATGTAGCTAGTGCGCAGTGCACGTTTACAGAACATGATGGAATACTTTACATGAAGGGGTAAACAAAATATTATGTAGCCAGGCAATGATTTGGTACTCAGTAAGTATATGGTCAAGTAGAGTTAAGATGACATAGCATTACAGAAATATGAAATTGCTAAAGCCTTACATCCTTCCTGGTTTTACAGAGGACAGAATCCAGTAAAAATCAGTATTACTATAAAAACTGTTTTTTGACAACTGTAAGCTTTTTGCTCACTGGTTCAAAGTAAATCTAAAATTCACATGGAGAATTTCTGTCATTTTCCTGATGACTGACCAGTAATAATAAGGCTGGACTGTGTGTTCACCAGTAAGTACTGGTTTACTACCAATTAATTCCTCATTTGTCCTTCTTTGGTTTCCCTGACAATCAACCGGTAGTCCCCTAATAAGGCTGGACTGTGCGTTCACCAGTAAGTACTGGTTAACTAACCATTAGTCCCTGATTAGTTCCTTAGTAACTATGCACATTTTGTGTCCCTAATTGTAAAGTGTTACCAACTACATCTCTAAAATAAAAATGGCTAAATATTTGAAGAATTCATCACCATCTATAGTACATTATTTTATCAAATAAAACAAAAGCTAAAACTGAAAGGGCCTTATCTATAGCTCCTCAGCCAACGCAGCATTAAAAATGAAGCCTACTTCTTCAGAAGGCTTAGGTCATTAAATGTTTGCAGCAAGTCTTTGCTGAAAGCAGAGAAGGATTTTAGAGAAGCTGCTAAAAACGATGGACAACATTGTTCATCCACTCCACAGCATAATAATTAGGCAATGAAGTGTGATCAGTCAGAGGCTTCTTCAGGTCTGATGCAATGAGGACTTGTACAGGAGGCATTTCCTGCCTACAAAAGTAGCCATACACTCTTATTATCATCTATTAGACTGCAACAATATGATGCTTTTGAAATTAATGAAATATTATTGAACTCTATTGAATTAAAGTTCTACAATGCAAAGCAAAAGCATACACAAACAACATTACCTCCTTCTCTAATGTTCTTTTTGGAAACAATGGATTCAATATCTTACAAACGGACAAAGCACTTTGTGTTTAGCAAAATGTTCAAAAGCTTATATCTCCAATGGTATGGAGGTGCAACAGAGCCCATGCTACAGATGGCTTGTACATGATTCAAGGCATCGTTAAGGTTGAACAATATGTACAAATTTTACATTTGCTTATTTCTGTTAATTTATTATATAATTTATTTCTGTTCTGTTAATACAGTTAATTTCTGTTATTTGTTAATTTTATAACAGAACAGATCTGCCAAAAGAGTATAAGTATTCAAATCTGTTAGCAGCTGAAAACATTTGTGCCATAATAAAATAATCAGACAAAGCAATTTACAGAAGTCCCCCAAAACTGACAGTGTCTTTTAAAAAAGGGCTGATGGACCACACTCGCCTCTTTTTTTCTGAAACATGTTACAGGTATCACATTGTAAATCAGCATATATTTCAACCAAAGTGAACATTACTCAGTTATAACTTCTGGTCTTCAATCCAAGTACTTTTATTCAATAAAATATATACATCTGTAAACTTGTTAAGCCCATTATCAATCCTGATCACCTCCTGCCTCGGTCATTTAGTAAAAATTTCGGAGCGTTATCTAGTCGATGCTTTTGTAAGCAAGATGTAAGTGTCGCAAAGTAATCTCATTACTGGTTTTTAAAGCTTGGAGTGTCAGCAGTTGGTCAAAGATGATACAAAATTATGTTTATGCTGCAAGCTCACGGCATTAATTTCAAAAATCTATTTGCTTACTCCAGTGTACTCTTTTAGGGAATAAGCATGAAAATACACAAAGTTAAATACGGTCATTTTAAAATAAAAGCCACCTCCAATTAGCCACCATGTTTTCAGATATCATTTCTCTTCATTATGATAAGAACGTGACCTACGTGGGACAAACATACCATACAGAAATGATGGTTCTTTTTTATAAAGGTATGTGGGGGGAGTACATCTAAAAGTTGTAATCCATAATCTTGAAGATCTCAGAAGGAGAACTAGATTAAAGGAAAAGGAGGACTCATCCTTAAAGCAGCAGCTCTGTCCACACTCTGCTGCTTTCACTTCCATCTGTTTGATCATCAGAACAAATCTGTGTGGAGTTCTTGAAGATTTTAAGCTGAACATCCCAACAAGGTTACATATAGGTCAGATCACTGTCTTTATTCCTAGAAACAGGCAATATTAATAGATATAAGGATTGAGTATTATTTTCAGGTAAATCTTAATGTTCCTGGACTGAAATGAAATCCAGAAGTGTCATTTTTCCCCCTGACTCTCCTAATGAAACAATATTCTGTAACGGTCTCTGGAGAGACCCAGGAAGACGGAGCGAGCTGTCTTTTTGTTTGTATATATCTGTGTGGCATCTAACAACACAGAGGCAGGGAGCTGGAGCTAAAATCCTTTAAAGAATATCTAATTAGAGCAACCTATTTTCTTAGAATGACAGGCCGACTTCAACAAACAATTATCCCTCCTCACTGCAACTTCCGGTCGTTGGCTTTAACATGGAGCTGTTTGTGCGTATGTGTTTTAATACGTTGAGTCATCCTACAAAAAAAAAAAAGGAAAAAAAAAAGGCATTCATTCACTAACTAATACGTAAATGTCAAGTTCAAGATGGAAAACTGAATCAAGCACGTCTCAAATTAAAAAACAAAGTGTACGTCAGAAGAGCCAGGGCTGCTTCACAATGACAGGTTTGGTGTTAATACAAAGAAACGTCAAGAAATAAAAGATTCGTAGATTTGTGTGTTGACAATTCAGTCAATCCAGCTCAGAGTTGAAGATGTGATGACTCATTGCTGCTGTTCATTTGTGGAGTTATGGCTTCTAACATTTGAGCTGACATTTAAAATGAACAGATTACTTTGACTCCAAAAGGCTTCTGCTGGGAAAAAGCGGCTAAGCTTCAGATGTTATTGCATCGTTAGTCA
Organism: Atherinosoma microstoma; assembly: GCA_037177055.1. NCBI lineage: Eukaryota > Metazoa > Chordata > Actinopteri > Atheriniformes > Atherinidae > Atherinosoma > Atherinosoma microstoma. The sequence goes on from JBBBVU010000008.1 coordinate 22,934,658, forward strand.
GGAAAGTTGAATCCTTTACCTGGGATAATTACGGTGGCCCACAAGTGTCACGGCAATACAAAAGCTACAACATGACACGAGCCGCCGCAACACAACACAATTAGCCGCAACCGCTCACTTCCGTTGTGGCTAATTGTGTGTTGTGTTGTGGCTAATTGCGTTGTCTTGCAGCTTATTGTGTTGTGTTGCAGCTGCTTGTGTTGTGGCTAACTGTGTTGTGGTGCGACTTATTGTGTTGGGGCTTTTGTATTGCTGTGACGTTTCTGGGCCACCGTAGATGATAGCAGAAGAAACAAATCAATTGTGAATAAAAAGTATATTCTGGTCCACGTCTTATGAACAAAATTCTGTGTTTTCAACCATAAGAAGACAGAAAGACTGTAGAAAAGGAATATTTGCATCCAGTGAAGTTAATCTATTTTCTTCTTGCACTTCTCTTCAAAGACAATGTAGCTTTTATTCAAGTTGAATTGAATCTCTTTGTTCTCCCAAAAATTCTTGTTAAGATAACAATTATATTGAGCTCTGCACAGATCTGCACCCGCAAAGGGAGTTGGTTCCAGAGAAGAGAAATGTGAAAACTGAGAGTTCGGCCTCCTGATTTAGTCCTGGAGATTCTGGAAACAATTAAAAACTGTACAACAAAACAGAAAGATCCTCCAGATAGGTTGGAGCTTTTATATTGACTTGGATTTTACAGTCTATTCCAAACTTAACTGGAAGCCAGTGTAAATCTGCAGAAATGTGATGTGACCTCCCTCCCAAGATACTTCAGCCTGAAAGGACTTCAGGGAATGATCAGTTCTTGCCATATTTCTCTCTTTCACGCGTTCACCTTTTGGTTTTCTTCCCACATTCAAGATGTGGGATGCGATGCAGGGAGTCTGTCTGTATCTTCCTCTGTGTGCATGTAGATGGTGAAATGAACCACATACACTCGATAAAAGTGCTTGTATTCTACACCAGATTGACAAGTCAGGTTTGAACCACTGATGATCCATTATATAAAGTCCTGTTTGTATTCACCTGGTGGATTGAAGTCTAATATTCATTCTTTTAGCTGTGTGTTCGGTGTCCATCACCTGCTGAGAGCTGCATCTGTTCACCAGCTTGTCTCTAACTGTGTTTATCTGCTCCATCTCGCTCCTCTTCTGAAAACAGCTGCCTGCTGTGGTCGAAAACAAGACTGTCAGGGCAAAACAAAAGTTAAGAGCAGAACGGCGGAAAGTAAATATAAAGCCGAGGGGAGCTGCAGATTGTCTTTTGATAAGCTCTTCGAAAAAAAGCGAAACATTAAAGTTGAAGCTCGGAAAGAATCTGAAAAATGATCAATTATAGCTCAAAGTTCCAAACATAAATGGACAAATCAGGTTTTAATCTTTAATAAGCTTCAGTGTTGATCTGTCCTCTGTGCAGCACATCTCTGAAACAAAGTAATCTTGAGATTGTTTGTCATTTGAGGAATTTGGTTGTAAAATCGGGTTAAGTTCAGGTGGTTGAAGATCATAATTTGTTGTCAGCCAATGCCAATTGACTTCCTGCAAGGATTGATCTAAATATTTAATCAGAAAACTAAAAGGAGGCTGATCACTGTTGAGATAGATTAACTGTTTTCTGTATGAGCTTCCCAGTCTCTCACATCATTGTGGAGGAATTGCTTCAGTTTATAAGAATTTTACAGTATTTGTTTGTGCACATCTTTCTTAAGGTCTCTCCCCAGCATTTCAGTCAAGTTGAGGTCTGAACTTGGACTGGATCAATGAAACACCTGTATTATCCTCTTTTTTTCGGCCATTCTGTTGTAGATTTGCTGCTGTGTTTGGAACCATTCTCCTGTTTCATCACCTCACTTCATGCATGCTTCAGCTGTTGGACGGCATAAAATTTGACATAAGAATTGAGTCATTGATATACATTGGAGTTCATGCTCTACTTAATGACAAAATGACGTGATGACAGCTGCTTGGATGTGTTTGTGTTGAAATGCTATTTGGTTTCAATCAAACATTATGACCAAACATTACGACGTTGGTGTTGACATTGCTCCAGAAGTCTTGTGGTGTGATTAGATGTGTTGCAAACCAAGTCGTGCTGCCACAGATAAGGCTTTCTTGTGATGTTTGGTGTAGATGAGTGATTTGATGTCTTGAGGACCTGTGTATGAAACAGTTTTTTTCTTTTGGGGGACAATAAAATTACTTGATCTTGATCAACCCTTCCTAATAAGCACACCTATCAATAATCTGATTTTGGATTGAACTTGCAACTCTGAGGAAGGGAGGGAAGCATCAAATCTCATCCATTTCTGAAGGAGCTTCCTCCCTAACTTGCTGATTCCAATGTAAGCAGTAGGGGTGTACTTAACTGTTCACACACTACTTTTGCATAATAACTGCAGTAGATCAGGAGTTTAGGAGCTAAAAGCACAGAAAGATTTTTTTCTTCCAACAGAAACATCAGTGCAATGAAAGCAAAACTCTCCAAAATTTGTCCTCAATCTGAAAATACAAAGTTATGGTAAGGCTCTTAAAGAACAAGAACCACTTTAATGTTCACTGTGGACAGTTATTTCTCTCTCTCTCCCTCTTTTTTTTCCCTAAAAGCCCTTGTGACTCTGACAGTCTTTTGATTTCAGTGTTGTCAAACGTGTGTGATTGCAGTGAAGGTTTGACAAGCCAGAGCCACGCTGGGAGAGTGAAGATGGAGCGATGCTGTTTGTTGGACTCTGGCTGTGACTGCGTGAAAGCAAGAGGCAACAGCAATTCACAGGAAGGACAAACCATCGATACGTTTTCAAAATGTTCAAATCATCTAGGGAGGGACAGCAGAGATTTCTTTTTTTTTTATTCACAGGTATAATCAAAGAGAAAATTGCTTACACTTGAATTGTTCGCACAAAAATAAGCCCTCTCATACTTCATGTGGGAGACCTCGTCTTCAAAAGTCTTTCACACATTGACCGTTTGTCATTTAGAGTAGTTACTGGGAAATACAGCACATTACTTAACCAGCAATAATAAATTGCCACATCTGCAGTTACATCTGGATTTATAAAGCACTGTTTATATCAGCTGACAGTCTGCAGTTTTCAATTTGTTTTATTACTCAGTTATTAAAGTGACATCTTCTCCTGATGTGGCTTTAGAGATCCTGTGGTGAGCCAACTGCAAATCATTCCCATGTATTTTGGTCTTGCCTGTTAATTCAGCAGTATTGGGTTGGAGTGTGGACAAAAATGGCAAAAGTACTGGAGGTAACAGTTCCCATCTCTTTTGACACTTTGAGGCCAGAGACAGTGAAGGGATTGTATGCGTGTATTTTTTACTGATAGCTAGGAAATGGATGTCAACAGACTCTCCTACAGATGAAGACTGGATTAATGGTGCACATTTATGCGATGGAAAAATTTACATTAACTTTAAGAAAGAACATGGATAAATGTGCAAATTCTTTCAGATCCAATTTCACATGATTACTGTTTTTAATAATTTTACCCCCTCTAGTTTCTGATTTACTCAGGTTATTTTCCCTTTTGTTACATTTTTCTTTTTCTATTCTTTTTTTTCTTTTTCTCTCTTTGGTGTGTTCACAGCATAAAGGACTCTCTCTAACCAGGTGGCTATGTACAATGTTGCAATGTCTCACGAATAAAAATTTCAATGACAAAAAGTAGATAATTAATTTGGCTTTTGTAGGTTAACCTGTTTCTGCTGAGCTGAATCTGTTGTCAACACGAGACTGGCTTTTATTGTGAGCCATACATGCACAAGCTTAGCTGTCCTAAATGATCAATGTTAACTAAGCTTTCGTTCACAGTCCAAATTAATTTTGGCCACAGAATGGAGCGATTATCCTCCAATCTATACATGTCCATTTTTCAGGAAATACAAATCTGCTTTTTAGAAATGTTGAAAAACTTTCGAAAAATCAAATAAAAACTTAAATCTATTGTTTTTTCAAATGTTCTACCATTTATACCTCCCTAAAGATTCATCAATATCTATCCACGATGTTTTCAGTTTTGTTTCCTTCTGTCTTTAGGACATGTTGTGGTATTTCGAACGTGTCTTTCTGATAAAACGGGCCAATAATTTCTCCCTCGTAATAACCTCAACTGCAGTGGGAAATTTGTGAATAGTTTGTTTTGAAACAAGTACAAAAAACAAAACACAAAAAATACTTGCCATGTGAGAAGCGTGAATCATGGGATACTATGGATGTGCGTTTCATAGGCTAGAAATCAGGTGCTGTGGAAGTTCTAGTGTTAACAGACACAAGCCCAAAAATGATATTTTCAGTGTTCACTGAGAAACTTCATTGAATTGCAACACATCCAAAAAAAAAAAAGCTGGGAGAGAGACAAAAAAGATGTACAAGTTAATAGAATATGCATCTTACATAATTCTGGGAAAATCAGATTAATCGGTGGAAGATGTGGGTGTCCTAACTGGTTATAAAAGGAGGAAACACTAAAGAGTGACGCAAGGATGGGTCGTGCTTCACATCCTTTAACATCTACTGTGCATAATAACTAATAGTCTGCTGGTCAAAAAAAGAAACTAAAAAACAAATCGGGCAGTACTGGGTAAGAAACTGTCAAACCACTTTCATCAGTGTAGCCATGTGAACTCAAGAGCACCTTAGAAAATCATTTTCACTCAACATCCTCTGCTGCTGGACCCAGAAATGTGACCTGATTCTGTGTCACACACGTAACAAGCCATTTATCAGCTCTGTGCAAAAACACAACTGAGTTCTCTGGACACAAGCTCATCTAAGAGGAGACAGTGGACTCATGCTCTGTGGTCAGTCTGGTTCTTCATGCCAAAGATGAGGATGTCCAGTTACTTAGTGAAAGGTGCAAGAGTGACAGTATGGAGGTGCAACAGTGTCAGGCACGGACATGGCCAATATTTGAAGAAATCACTGCTGCAGAGGTGTATAGTGGAACTTTTGAGACAGACTGCCATCTTTTCCCAGGAGGTCTGTGGTTATTTCAGCAGTCAGACTTCATCCTGCACAGTGTGGCTTCATAGACACGAAGTGTGTGTGTGCTTAACTGGCCAGCCTGCAGTCAGGATCATCATATTTTTTAGGCACATAAACAACTTAGTTATTTGAACCTGTAGCATATCTTTCCCTAAACCTAAAGCTCCTTTCCTCATCATTGTTAAAGTGCAGTAATAATAATGTTGTTAAGGATATGATCATTTAAAATAGACATTTATTTTTAGTTTAAGATTAGAAACAATTAGTCAGAATTTTGTCATCTCATCATCCACCCATCTTCTCTGCATGACTTCACTTCCTCTCTTGCCAGGAGGTTTTCATGATAGGAGTCAAAATTCAGTAAATAGTCCTCTTTTGCAAAATGTGGATGATTTTTTATCAGATATTATTCACTTCGCTTGACAGCACTGTAACTGCCTTTAAATGGAGCGGCAAAACAATGAAAAAAACAACTCAAGCATTTCAGAGAATAATAGAAAATTAAAGTTCATTACAGCCTGATTGAGATATTGAATTTTAAGTCTTTTCATTATGTTCAAACAAATTGATTCTTTTTTGAAGCCATGTTTTGTCTCAACCCGAAATAGATAATAGGAGTGTAACTACAAATCCCCAGGATGCAGTAAAATACATGTGCTTGTGCACTTCAAAGGGATGATGTCTGCTGTAGATGCTTGTATAACTGCACTAGGATTGACGTGACAACCTAGAGATGTTTTTTCTTTAGACTGTTTCATAGGAACAGAACATTGTATGAGTTTCATGAAAGAGACAGAGCACCCCACAAAAAAATCCTACACTGTGTCTTAATTAAGCTACTGTGTTTTGATTAAGCTGGCTCTGCTGGGAAACACAGGGAGGTTGTGGAAACATTTACAGAGAGTAGGTGGAAGCAGAAAATCCATCTCCGACTAAACATCGGGACGGTACTAGCCACATTACAAGTATATGTGCTAAACTTTAAGTACAGAGACGATCCTAAGCATGAGAAAGCACTGGGTGTTAATCCTAAACTGCTTAAGTATGCATTTATTTTCAAGCCCAAATACTTTGCAGGTCATTTCTTGGACATTCTCTGATGTAAAAGTTAAAATGTTCTTAAATGGCATAAAACCTGGAGCAACATTGTCTGCTTAAGGTTTTTACACTGATCCAAAACAACAGACTCCAAGAAAGAAACAGTTAATTTTATTTTGAGAAAATTGAAAACACTAGATTCTGTAAAAACAAGAGCAACTACTGTTGCACAGAATTGTAAAAATGAATTTCCTGTCAAATTGCTTAAATGTGTGTTGCATAATCTGACAGCCAAGCGAGGCCGAGACCAGCTGATATGCCGGTTCGGTGAATACAGCTTCTGATACCAGACAGTAAATGAATGGACCTGCAGTCAGTTGCAGTGGATGTTTCCCACTTTCCTTCTAATTTTTCTCAAAACCTGCTGTCGCTGCACAGTTGTGCTGTGTTTTGTCTGTGCGAAATCCCAGAATTTCTCTTTCCTGTATGTAACAAAATAGATGTGTAGCATGGGAACATGAACAAGGCTGAACTGCATGAGCCTCATTTTCAATGCATGAGAGCTGAAAACTGTACATGTAGAAAAAACCTCTGGGTGTCAAAGTAAAGAAGCAGGACTTCAGAAAAGAAAGAGCCAAAAGTTTTTCAGCTGCCAGTAAACTTCTCTACAGAGAAAGTGAAAATACATCACACTGAGGGCACTTTCACACTCTTTGGTCTGCTTTAAACAAACGCTGGTCGGGTTCCATGGATGGTACGGTTTGCTTGGAGTCGTGTGAACATGCATTTAAACTCTGGTGCCGACTAAAGAAGTGAACTCCGCTTAAAAACCCAGAGTCTCGGCTCATTTGCAAGTGAACCCTGCTGGGGTTCAAATCTAGAGTAGAAGGGAAGAAATACAGAAAGGAGGGGGGGGGGGGGGGGTTAATGATGAAATTCCTTTAAAAAAAATGCATTATTCAAATATGCAGTGGAAGGATATGTCCTATGTCTCTTTTTGCGGATAGAAAAAG